>BLSH010337651.1:247160-276368 GCA_018402905.1 Glandirana rugosa | reverse complement strand
AATTATGCTTCAGATTTTTAATTTTTTTATGTTTTTTTATAATTTTTAGAATTGTATGTATTTATTATTGTTTAAGTGCCTTATGTGCGCTTTTCCCACACTGTGCTGGAAAGCCCTGCCCTTGTAAATTACTGTGGGTGCCATTGTATTAACGGCACCCCAAAAGCAGATTGCAAACACACCGCCAAATTGTATGGTACTGTAGAGTGTTTTTAAGAATCGTGCATGCACTCATTTTTCTGTGTTGTGGTGTAATTTACAATTTGAATGAGCTTCAAACAACACTGGAATGCTCAAGACAATCAAACACCCTCCTCTCAGTACAAATATCTCCCCTCCAAGGGCAGATTCCCCCATAAAGATTTCCCCAGACAGCCTCAAATCCCCACCCAGTATAGACCCCCCCCCCCCCACAGTCCTTAACTCCCCGTACAGACCACCCTCCCAGCTCCATCTCAGTACAGACCCTCCAGTAGGGATCATGGTGGGCATAGAAACATCATAAAAAAAAAAATAGATCATCATTGTAGCCTACCTTTACTAAAGCCAGCCACCATCAGTGCACTTCAGCCAGGTACTGGGCAGACCCTGAGTCCCTCTGTGATGGGCAGAAAGTGAGAAAATAGCGAAGTGAACTAGAAGCAGCACTTAAAGCAGAGTTCCACCGTATTAAAAGTCAGCAGCTGTGATAATCGGACACTCACCTGTCCCAGGCTCCAGCTATACCACCGTCCGCAGCATCGCTTTTCTCCCCTCCTCTACGGCACCAACATTTTTGGCTTCAAAACCGGGCACACACTGCGCACGTCCTGCTGAGCTCTGTGAAAGGCCGACGTATCTTCTGGGACCTTTGACGTGTCCCAGAAGATCGCCAAGAGGGAGGTGAACTTCCTTTTGGTTCCGCGGCACCAGAAGAGGAAGTGTACCTGGGAACCTGTGAAAGCACACCCCCCCACCAAAAAATGACATGACGATGACATGTCCGGAGGGGGTCACCTTCACTTAAAGCAGAGTTCCACCGCCTTTTTCTGACACTTGTTGTTTACACATTTAAATTGGTATTATTTGCTAGAAAATTACTTAGAACCCCAAACATTATATATATTTTTAGCAGAGACCCTAGATAATAAAATGGCTGTCATTGCAATATTTTATGTCACACTGTATTTGTGCAGCGGTCTTTCAAACGCAATTTGTTTGAAAAAAAAATTCATGTAAAGTTAGCCCAATTTTCTTTGTATAATGGAAAAGATGTTACGCTGAGTAAATAGATACCCAACATGCCACGCTTCAAAATTGCGCACGCTAGTGGAATGGCGACAAATTACAGTGCTTAAAAAGCTCCATTATGTTTACAGGATACCTGTTTAGAGTTACAGAGGAGGGCTAGTGCTTGAATTATTGCTCTCGCACTAACAATTGCAGCAATACCTCACACCTATGTTTTGAACACCATTTACATATGTGGGCGCGACTTATGTACGCGTTCCCTTGTGCGTGTGAGCTCGGAGGGATGGGGCGATTTTTAAGTTATTATTTATTTCACTTTTTATTTTTACACTGACCCTTTCATTTTTTTTTTTGATCACTTATATTCCTATTACAAGAAATGTAACCATTCCATGTAATAGAAATAAGCATGACAGGTCCTCTTCATGGAGAGATCTGAGGTCAAAAATACCTCAGATGTTCTATTTACACTTAAAATAAAATAATAAAAAAAAAGTCATTTTACATCCACCAAAAAAAAAGGTGCCCTCTAAAGTGTTTAACCCCCCCAAAAATGGATGCTGTTCCCTTAAAGCATGTTATACAACACAGTATTTGTGCTGTGTAATTTGGCTCACTGTATCACCTGACATACCTGGCTGATACTGCCAGTTTCTACCCTCCCCTCTGTTCGCTGACCACAGTATATAATGGCTGCTGAGCCCTGACACCTATCTGCAGCTCTCCTGCATTTCCCTCTGTCCTCCTCCTCTCCCACCCCTACCTGCCTGTCAGCTCTCACTAGCACCTCTTCTCCCCATCCCCTCTGTCAGATAAAAAGCTGTATCCTAGTGCCTGTGCTTTATAAAAAAAAGCAGGTGTCTACCTGTTTTAACAGTGTCTTCCAGCTATCACATGATTTCAGGCTCTCTCCTCCTCCCCTCCCTGGCTGATGTCAGCAGGGGAATCTCGGCCCCGCCCACTGGAGCTATCAGATGGGGAGAACAGAGAGCCTGGAGTCATGTGATCACTGGAAGACACTGTTAAAACAGGTAGAAATCAGCTTTTTTTTCTTATAAAGCACAGGCACTAGGATACAGCTTTTTATCTGACACGGGATGATATAAAAATGAGATAGAGGCTTAACAACCACTTTAAGGCCGTAAGGCAGAAGTGACGTCAGACGTCGCTCCAGTCCTCCAAGGGCATAGAGTTGAGTGGGGGCCATCTTGCCCTCGCTCGACTTCCTGCCCATCGCTCCACGGGATTGGATCATTTCAGGCGACACCGACGGCTTTGGTATGCGTGGAAATGACAAGGTAGCAGCGCGCGGTGGGGGGTGGGGGGGGGGGGTGAGGCGCCAGCTCTCCCACTGTCTATAAAAGTGATCCTGTGGTGAATCCACCACCGGGATCACTTTTATGTGAAAGAGGATCGCCCACTGTATAAAAAAAAAACAAAAAACGGTGTTACGGCAGCTATCTGCTGCCATAACAACGGTATATAATGTTAAATTAGTGATGTATATATCTGTCATTCATAAAGACAGCTGAAAAAGAAACCTATTTATCTGTAAGTTGAGTTTTCAAACCTTCCGTGTGTTTCACAATGTCCGGTAATTTAAGCTGCTAATTTAATTTTTCCCACTCTGTTTTCCAGCACATAGTCTCATATATATCTGTTCTTTTGGTTTATGCTCTTAATTAGTCATGAGCTGATTGTTATGATGGCTGTGCTAGACGAAAAAACCTTTAACAAGACTTCATGGATAGATATGCCACTAATTAGAATCCGCAGGAGCACCGCAAATATTGACATTCACAGATTTTGGTTTTAGCGCAGATAATATGACAACCTGGATAATTAGGAAAATGGCATGTGCAAATTGATTAGCGGAGATGAAATGACTGCAGAATCATGGAAACAAATTGACGAATAATTCAAAATATATTTTAAAGAGCCACTATTTTATATTTTTATTATGCAAGGAGTTGTTGTAGAATTTAGCTAATTTGTTTTTATTTTTAAAATAGTTGTTTTCTAAGAACCATAGAGCATTCGTTTTTAACCAGAGCTCTATGGAACCATAGGGCTCCTTTAAAGGTTGCTAAAAGTACCATGAGCAATAAACATTGTCTGCTCACGAATGCAACTGACATCATTTCTCTTTTATGTCACGCAGCCTTTCTTAACCTTTTCAACACTGAGGAACCCTTGAAATAATGCTCCAGCCTCGGGGAGCCCCTGCTAAAAATGAAAAATCTACTACTCATGATACATTAGTGTGATGGTCAATGGGAAGAATGCTCCTTACACTTGTGGTCATTGGGAAGAATTACCCCCTTACAGATAGATAAATTCCCAATGATACCATTGATCTTTTTAGCTGAGAGGCAGAAATTGACCATTGCTCAAGGAACCCCTAGCAACCTCTGGGGGAACCCTAGGGTTCCACGGAACCCTGGTTGAGAAACCCTGCCCTTACGGATGCAGTCTTTCCACTGACCACCAATGTAAGGGGGTCCTTCTCCCACTGTTTGGTAATGTAAGGGACCTCTTCAATGTGGGGGTATTCTTCCACTTCAGTGGTACACTACACTTTTCAATGCCTATTTTTTCTATTTTTGTCTAGTCATATTTATTTTATTTTGTTATTACTAAAAATGATTTTGTTTTATAGACCAGGGGTGTTACAAAATGATCAGTTCTGGGCATCAATTACATTAGGCATTCCATATTCTTTCTTTTATTATATATCCAACTTATCACACTATGATCTGTACATATAATAATTTAGCAGTGGTTTCTCAAGTAATAAAAATTATTTTAAGGGTTTTTCTGTCTCCGAATGGTTGAGAGAGGCTGGCTACCTGTATATCAATCGGTTACCCCTCCTCGTAACCTCTGTTTGCTGTGTGTCCCCTCTACTGACCTACACTCAATGGGGGTGCAGTCACAATGTGTATACCGTGCCAACACTACAGGATAAATAAGTAATACGGCATGCTTAGAGAAAATGGACTGGCTGCTATGTTAACCTCCCTGGTGGTATGACTATTTCAGATTTTTGGTGCTGAAAGCAGTACATTATTTTGCATGGAAATTTTGGTGTTTTATGTTGTAGGCCTGTAATTCTTAAGAATAACTCACTTAAATCTGTCCAAACAAGAGTCTAGTAGACATCCCAGGTATGATAAAGTTTGAAAAATGAAATGAAATGAAATATAAATAACTAAACATAATTCTCAAAAATAATGTAATAGTAATAAAATGTATTCAATAATATAATCAAACCAAAAACACCGAAATTTGCTCAGTTGCAGAATTGTCGCTGTCGTCACTTTCAGTGTCTGATGATAAATTTCCCCAAAAATCAGTATCACTCAATTCTGCAAATGATTTTATTTACTATGGCTGTTTTCTAGCTGATCAAAAACCACTTTTGACATAAAGGGACGCTTTTTGGTTGCCATGGACATTCTCAAGTTTCCAGGCAGAAAGAATGACATATATGATATAAAAGTGCATGCAGGGCACTGGGCAAACCACTAGGGACAAAGGGGATGTGAAATGATTTCATACAGTAATGTAATCTTACAGATTACAGTGTACTGTATGTGTACTGTGTGTTTCACTTTTTGAATCTGCCGCCGGTCTCCGTCCCTGTGCGACGCGACGCGACGCTCGCAGGGAACGGAGCCCGGCTCACAGAGGCATCGGGCGGAGGACACAGCCCGCAGACACGGCGGGGGACATCGCTGGATCCAGGGGACAAGGTGAGTAACGCTGCCTTGGATCCAGCGATGCGATCCCGAGTGTGGCTCAGGGTTACCGCTAATGGTACTGAAATTCCACCCCGAGCCACACTCGGGAATACCGCCAGGGAGGTTAAGCATCATGTTCTCTATTGTGCATTATTTCTGTATTGTGATGAACAATAACTGTCAAAAAAACAGTATTAAATAATACAGAGATAAGGTGCATATATAAAAATTATTATGTACTCCACAATATACAACGTCCAGAACATATAAACATATGTATGCAACCGTCACCAAATGATCCAAAAAAAGAGGGGAGACATCTATCTGAGAAATAAGTCAAAACCGTATCTATGATTCATGCCAAATGGCACTCTGGTATGGAGATGGAAAATCCATCAGACCTCACCTTCGAGGAGTCTGTGATAAATGTCTCCCCCTCTTGGTGAAGCCTTTACCCTTTGGAGACCATAAAATTTAAATGAGAACATATTGCCTTGATGCTGATGTTTAATGTTTAGATACATTTGATAGTCCTTTTTCGGTTTCACATTAGGCACCGTGATTATGCTCGCTGATGTGTTTTCTTAAAGGTCTTGTTGTGCATCCCACATATTGGATGTCACATGTGGTGCACTTGAACGCATATACCACGTTTTGACTCCTACAGGTAATGTGTTCTTTAATTGGGAACATTTTGCCTGTGGAGCAAGATTGCACCGATTGTGGTTGTTTTACATATTTGGTGAAAAATTTGCAGGTGTTAACCCCACAGGCAAATGACCCTGTAGTACGTAACCAGGTTCTTTTATTGGGGCGTGAACGAAAAAGACAAGGGGAAAAGATATCACCTAAAGTGGTAGCCTTCCTACTAGAGAATCTACATCAAGCTATTAGGACAGGTGTATGGTCTGGATCTGCTGATAGCACAGGGAGGTATTTGCGTATAATATTAGTAATTGATTTATAATCACATGAAAAGGTGGTCACAAATGTGATGGGACGATTTCCCATCTTGGTGACCCGTTTGGCCATTGCAGAACGATGCAACAATTTGGATCTCTCTTTATGATTGGCTATTTGAATGGCTCTATCTAGGTTGCTTTGTTCATATCCACGGGCTTTTAGTCTAGCAGTTACTTTTATTGCATTCTTCCATATATATTTGGTGGTGTTTGAGCAGTTGCGATTGGTCCTAATGTATTCACCAAGCGGCACTGATCATATAGTGTGCTGAGGGTGGCAACTTGTGGCCAATAATATGAAGTTCCCGGTGCATGTTTTCCGGTAAGTGCGAGTGTGTACATTTCCTGTCAAGATGTCACCCGCTAGGGTGACATCCAGGAAGTTAATGTTGGACTCTTGAAATTCATGGATAAACTGCAAATTAAGACAGTTGGAATTCATATAGATGGTAAATGACTTAGCCTCTTCCCTAGAACCAGCCCACACCATGAGCAGGTTGTCTATGAAACGACCATAACACATGATGTGGTGGCTGAAGGGATTGGATGAGGACACAGCCTGCAGACACAGCGGGGGGACGGTTGGATCCAGGGGACAAGGTAAGTAACCCAGCCTTGGATACAGTGATGCAATCCCGAGTGTGACTCGGGGTTACTGCTATTTGCAGTGAAAACTCACCCTGAGCCACACTCGGGAATACTGCCAAGGAGGTTAAGCAGCTCCCGGCTGCTAGGCCGAATGGGCCTATCCAGGAGGCTGTCGGTTGCTGGGCCTGGTCGAGGCCTATCTGGATGCTGAAGCTACAACTCAGAATTCCTCTGTGAACTGATTGAGGGTGGACGTCCTTGTCTGGTATCACAGTGGCAAATTTTCGCTTGGAAGTTGGAAGGAAGCTACCGGCTGTCCCTGGAAAAGTTGTGAGTACAGACCCCCAAATGGATCCCTGAGACTGAGTTGCTAGAATCCCCCCTCCTGGTCCTAAAAAGTCAGCTAACTAGGTGTGTGAGCTAGAAAGGAGACACTGGTTAGTGTCTTTAAGAAACAAAGTCCGGCTATTCCTCTTCTGCTTAAAAAGGGACTCGTTTCACTGAGATCAGCCTGCTATTTGGTGCCACTGACAGTCTGCTACACAGAGATAGGGAGAAGTTGTCCTCGCTTGGAGTTCGTTAACTTGGAATATCCCATCCCATCCATTCCCTTCTGCTCTCCAAATTCTACAATAAAGCATCAAAATTCATCCCCTAGTCTGGTCATTGGAGTAATGAGCAGGATTGTGTGCATGCACCTGACAGTGTGGAAATTCCTTGTGACTGGCTGCAGGATAATCTGAGGGAGACCCGGGTCAAATAAATCAACAGCTCCTTCGGGGGTACTGCTATACTTATATATTCTCACCTGCAATCACCTGACATCAATAATATGCTCTCTGCAAAAAAAGCTCATAAAAAACACAGATAAGAGCTGAGTGAAGCTTCGTACACAGGATCCGATTTTCGGACAACAGAACGTCCATTTTTTGTTGGGTGCTTGTCTCATGTCGAAAGTGAAGAGAGTACGAACAATACGAAAATGTTCTCAGCATCAACTCAACGTCAGAAGTGACATAATGTTTTGAATATTTTTGCATCTTTTTTTTTGTTTGAGCATGTGTCGTCTCTGTCGTACAATTTTTTTGAACAGAAATCGGGCGTTGCATTATCGTACGGAAAAAAAATCTAGCCTGCACATCCATCTTTTGTCTGCCGAAAAATATAAATCCACCGTCCAAAGGAGCATACTAACGGTAAGAATTTCGGACGACAGGCTGTTGAACGAAAATTCCCGTCCGAAATTTGCATTGTGCATACGGCCCTTAAGAAATGGTTATTGCTGAAGGTCTGCTTAGGATTCTCCTTTTATTTCAGTTTTCCATATTTGCGCAGTGATCATAAAATAACACTATGTACTGAACATTGATAAATTTGTGGCTTTTCCATCAAAAGCATGTTAGACTGAGGTTTATTCATTGAAATAATAAATGTTCTTTATTTTCACCTCTGTAGCTGCATCATGTAAAATTCTCTGGTACGGATGATTAAGAACAATAATTCACTTATATTCATCATGGTGGAAAATGGCCTGCAGTCATTTAATTGTTCACCATAGCCTAGCTGAATAATCAATGATACAATCAGATTATTGCACATATTTCCCTCCACAAGTTACCCTTGCATTAAATTATATGAAGTAAAACACAGGAGCATATAATGCAATAAGACTTTAGACCATCTTCTGGTTGTTGTGAAATACGCACAACCAACCAGTGACATATTTGACTTCTATAAAGTAATTGCTTCTTTCAATCTGATAATACATTAAAAGAGACAGAGCTACTCCCAAACTTTAAAAATAAAATGTGTTACAAAAATATATAAAAAATTAACATTTTTTTTTTAAATGCATGATAAGCAAAACTTTATTAGCCAATTATCCTCTAGAAGACCCCTAAGGACAAAACCTCTAAAAACATTTAAAATCTAGAAACAACATTAGCCATCGATGACCATTAAGCATCAAATATAATTAATATACATACATTAAACTTTGGATAAGAAATCGTTAATATCAAACATATAAATTGTCAAGTATGATTCACCCTGTCCCACTGTAGACTGTAATAAATAAATGAATCATTCATCCCTTAATAATGAGGGTGGGATGCAATAAATGAACCTGCCACTGTAATAAGGTCAATAGATAAATTATCCATAGCATGGAGCAATAAATGAGCACACATGAAGGAAATAACTAGACCCACCAGGGGCTTTAACCCCAGGGTCCATATGATAATCCCTTGAGGTCTGGCAGTTATTAAATCATTGTGAAGATGCATGTAAAGAAGAGCTGGTATATATACAAATGTTGGCTGATTTATATTTAGAAATGGGTCTTTTAGAATCTGCTCATAGTAAAAAGCAGCCTATTTATTGGTGTGAATATACCAGGGAATCAAACACAAAAATCTTTAAAGAGAACCTGTCAGGTTAACTATGGGCAAGAGACCATTGCTGACTTGCACCTCTTATTATGTTTTGAAGCCAGGATAAGAATGACTGCCCCCAAAGCCTACAGACGTTTATGGGTTCCTTTTAAATGACCTAGTCAATCTCAAAAAGAAATGCAACTGAAAGTTCCCTGCAATATACAAGATAACATACTCATCTGTGGGAGATCAATTTCTCCTGATTAGTGTCGGCCAGAGACCATCTTATCCATTATAAATTTTTACATTGTATCTACCTTACTCCGGCCAGATTGGCAAAGAATTTTCCTACCCAGTCGCCCTGTTGCTGGTGGGACACGTCAACCAGCGCAGACTTCCTGCACATCTTCTGGGACTGTGCAGTTATCAAAGTTTTTTGGCGTGGAGTCACAATGTATAGAGGAGATTACCACACTGTGTACATGGCCGGGAGTAGAGGCTTTCCTTCTGGGTCTCGTAGATGCCCTGGCTCAAAAAAATGTGACACATACTCTGTGTTATTGTTTTATCATGCTAGGAAATTAATAGTGCTCTCCTTGAAAAAGCCTACCCCTCCTACCAGAGGCGGCTCTAGACTTTGTGAGACCTTAGGCAAAAACCTAGACATGAGGCCCCACTCACGCCCACGATGGGAAAAATAATTTAAGTGATAAAAAAATTAACTGCATAAATTGCATATATGAAGAACTTTAAAGTGCTGTGTCAGTTCTCTCTATCTCAGTGCTGGTGTCAGTGCTCTCTATCGCAGTGCTGGTATCAGTGCTCTCTATCTCCGTGCTGGTGTCAGTTCTCTCTATTTCAGTGCTGGTGTCAGTGCTCTCTATCTCAGTGCTGGTGTCAGTGCTCTCTATCTCGGTGCTGGTGTCAGTGCTCTCTATCTTGGTTTTGGTGTCAGTGCTCTCTATCTCAGCGCTGGTGTCAGTGTTCTCTACCTCAGTGCTGGTGTCAGTGTTCTTTATCTTGGTGCTGGTGCCAGTGTTCTCTATCTCAGTGCTGGTGTCGGTGTTCTCTATCTCAGTGCTGGTGTCAGTGCTCTCTAACTCAGCGCTGGTGTCAGTGCTGTCTATCTCGGTGCTGGTGTCAGTGCTCTCTATCTCGGTGCTGGTGTCAGTCCTCTCTACGTTGGTGCTGGTGCCAGTGCTGTCTATCTTGGTGCTGGTGCCAGTGCTGTCTATCTCAGCGCTGGTGTCAGTACTCTCTATCTCGGTGCTGGTGCCAGTGCTGTCTATCTCAGTGCTGGTGTCAGTGCTCTCTATCCCAGTGCTGGTGTCAGTGCTCTCTATCTCAGTGCTGGTGTCAGTGCTCTCTATCTTGGTGCTGGTGCCAGTGCTGTCTATCTCAGTGCTGATGTCAGTGCTCTCTATCTCAGTGCTGGTGTCAGTTCTTTCTATCTCGGTGCTGGTGTCAGTGCTCTCTATCTCGGTACTGGTGTCAGTGCTGTCTATCTCAGTGCTGGTGTTAGTGCTCTCTATCTCAGTGTTGGTGTCAGTTCTCTCTATCTCAGTGCTGGTGTCAGTGCTCTCTATCTCAGCGCTGGTGTCAGTGCTCTCTATCTCAGTGCCTGTGTCAGTGCTCTCTATCTCAGTGCCGGTGTCAGTGCTCTCTATCTCAGTGCTGGTGTCAGCGCTCTCTATCTCGGTGCTGGTGTCAGTTCTTTCTAACTCGGTGCTGGTGTCAGTGTTATCTATCTCTGTGCTGGTGTCAGTGCTCTCTATCTCGGTGCTGGTGTCAGTGCTCTCTATCTCGGTGTTGGTGTCAGTGATCTCTATCTTGGTGCTGGTGTCAGTTCTGTCTATCTCAGTGCTGGTGTCAGTGCTCTCTATCTTGGTGCTGGTGCCAGTTCTGTCTATCTCAGTGCTGATGTCAGTGCTCTCTATCTCAGTGCTGGTGTCAGTGCTCTCTATCTCAGTGCTGGTGTCAGTTCTTTCTATCTCTGTGCTGGTGTCAGTGCTCTCTATCTCGGTGCTGGTGCCAGTGCTGTCTATCTCAGTGCTGATGTCAGTGCTCTCTATCTCGGTGCTGGTGTCAGTGCTCTCTATCTCGGTGTTGGTGTCAGTGATCTCTATCTTGGTGCTGGTGTCAGTTCTGTCTATCTCAGTGCTGGTGTCAGTGCTCTCTATCTTGGTGCTGGTGCCAGTGCTGTCTATCTCAGTGCTGATGTCAGTGCTCTCTATCTCAGTGCTGGTGTCAGTGCTCTCTATCTCAGTGCTGGTGTCAGTTCTTTCTATCTCGGTGCTGGTGTCAGTGCTCTCTATCTCGGTGCTGGTGCCAGTGCTGTCTATCTCAGTGCTGATGTCAGTGCTCTCTATCTCAGTGCTGGTGTCAGTGCTCTCTATCTCGGTGCTGGTGTCAGTGCTCTCTATCTCAGTGTTGGTGTCAGTGATCTCTATCTTGGTGCTGGTGTCAGTGCTCTCTATCTCGGTGCCGGTGCTCTCTATCTCGGTGCTGGTGTCAGTGCTCTCTATCTCAGTGCCGGTGATAGTGCTCTCTATCTCAGTGCTGGTGTCAGTGTGCTCTATCTCAGTGCTGGTGTCAGTGCGCACTATCACAGTGTTGGTGTCAGTGCTCTCTATCTCAGTGCAGGTGCCAGTGCTCTCCATCTCAGCACTGGTGTCAGTGTTCTCTACCTCAGCGCTGATGTCAGTGCTCTCTATCTCAGTGCTGGTGTCAGTGCTCTTTATCTTTGTGCTGGTGTCAGTTCTCTCTATTTCAGTGCTGGTGTCAGTTCTCTCTATCTCAGTGCTGGTGTCAGTGCTCTCTATCTCAGTGCTGGTGTCAGTGCTCTCTATCTCAGTGCTGGTGTCAGTTCTCACTATCTCGGTGCTGGTGTCAGTGCTCTCTATCTCGGTGCTGGTGTCAGTGCTCTCTATCTCGGTGCTGGTGTCAGTGCTCTCTATCTCAGTGTTGGTGTCAGTGATCTCTATCTTGGTGCTGGTGTCAGTGCTCTCTATCTCGGTGCCGGTGTCAGTGCTCTCTATCTCGGTGCTGGTGTCAGTGCTCTATATCTCAGTGCCGGTGTCAGTGCTCTCTATCTCAGTGCTGGTGTTAGTGCTCTCTATCTCAGTGCTGGTGTCAGTGCGCTCTATCTCAGTGCTGGTGTCAGTTCTCACTATTTCAGTGCTAGTGTCAGTGCTCTCTATCTCAGTGCTGGTGTCAGTGCTCTCTATCGCAGTGCTGGTATCAGTGCTCTCTATCTCCGTGCTGGTGTCAGTTCTCTCTATTTCAGTGCTGGTGTCAGTGCTCTCTATCTCAGTGCTGGTGTCAGTGCTCTCTATCTCAGCGCTGGTGCCAGTGTTCTCTACCTCAGTGCTGGTGTCAGTGTTCTTTATCTTGGTGCTGGTGCCAGTGCTCTCTATCTCAGTGCTGGTGTCAGTGTTCTCTATCTCAGTGCTGGTGTCAGTGTTCTCTATCTCAGTGCTGGTGTCGGTGCTCTTTATCTTGGTGCTGGTGCCAGTGCTCTCTATCTCAGTGCTGTCTATCTCAGTGCTGGTGTCAGTGCTCTCTAACTCAGCGCTGGTGTCAGTGCTGTCTATCTCGGTGCTGGTGTCAGTGCTCTCTATCTCGGTGCTGGTGTCAGTCCTCTCTACGTTGGTGCTGGTGCCAGTGCTGTCTATCTTGGTGCTGGTGCCAGTGCTCTCTATCTCAGCGCTGGTGTCAGTGCTCTCTATCTCAGCGCTGGTGTCAGTGCTCTCTATCTCAGTGCCGGTGTCAGTGCTCTCTATCTCAATGCCGGTGTCAGTGCTCTCTATCTCAGTGCCGGTGTCAGTGCTCTCTATCTCGGTGCTGGTGTCAGTTCTTTCTACCTCGGTGCTGGTGTCAGTGTTCTCTATCTCTGTGCTGGTGTCAGTGCTCTCTATCTCGGTGCTGGTGTCAGTGCTCTCTATCTCGGTGTTGGTGTCAGTGATCTCTATCTTGGTGCTGGTGTCAGTTCTGTCTATCTCAGTGCTGGTGTCAGTCCTCTCTACGTTGGTGCTGGTGCCAGTGCTGTCTATCTTGGTGCTGGTGCCAGTGCTGTCTATCTCAGCGCTGGTGTCAGTACTCTCTATCTCGGTGCTGGTGTCAGTGCTGTCTATCTCAGTGCTGGTGTCAGTGCTGTATATCTCAGTGCTGGTGTCAGTGCTCTCTATCCCAGTGCTGGTGTCAGTGCTCTCTATCTCAGTGCTGGTGTCAGTGCTCTCTATCTTGGTGCTGGTGCCAGTGCTGTCTATCTCAGTGCTGATGTCAGTGCTCTCTATCTCAGTGCTGGTGTCAGTGCTCTCTATCTCAGTGCTGGTGTCAGTTCTTTCTATCTCGGTGCTGGTGTCAGTGCTCTCTATCTCGGTGCTGGTGCCAGTGCTGTCTATCTCAGTGCTGGTGTCAGTGCTCTCTATCTCGGTGCTGGTGTCAGTGCTCTCTATCTCAGTGTTGGTGTCAGTGATCTCTATCTTGGTGCTGGTGTCAGTGCTCTCTCTCGGTGCCGGTGTCAGTGCTCTCTATCTCAGTGCCGGTGTCAGTGCGCTCTATCTCAGTGCTGGTGTCAGTGCGCTCTATCTCAGTGCTGGTGTCAGTGCTCTCTATCTCAGTGCTGGTGCCAGTGCTCTCTATCTCAGCACCGGTGTCAGTGTTCTCTACCTCAGCGCTGATGTCAGTGCTCTCTATCTCAGTGCTGGTGCCAGTGCTCTCTATCTCAGTGCTGTCTATCTCAGTGCTGGTGTCAGTGCTCTCTATCTCAGTGTTGGTGTCGGTTTTCTCTATCTCAGTGCTGGTGTCAGTGCTCTCTATCTCAGTGCTAGTGTCAGTGCTCTCTCTCTTGGGGCTGGTGTCAGTGCTCTCTATCTCAGTGCTGGTGTCAGTGCTCTCTATCTCAGTGCTAGTGTCAGTGCTCTCTATCTTGGTGCTGGTGTCAGTGCTCTCTATCTCAGTGCTGGTGTCAGTGCTCTCTATCTTGGTGCTGGTGTCAGTGCTCTCTATCTCAGTGCTGGTGTTAGTGCTCTCTATCTCAGTGTTGGTGTCAGTGCTCTTTATCTCAGTACTGGTGTCAGTTCTTTCTATCTCGGTGCTGGTGTCAGTGCTCTCTATCTCGGTGCTAGTGTCAGTGCTGTCTATCTCGGTGCTGGTGTCAGTGCTCTCTATCTCAGTGCTGGTGTCAGCGCTCTCTATCTCGGTGCTGGTGTCAGTTATTTCTATCTCGGTGCTGGTGTCAGTGCTCTCTATCTCAGTGCTAGTGTCAGTGCTCTCTATCTCGATGCTGGTGTCAGTGCTCTCTATCTTGGTTTTGGTGTCAGTGCTCTCTATCTTGGTGCTGGTATCAGTGCTCTCTATCTCGATGCTGGTGTCAGTGCTCTCTATCTCGGTGCTGGTGTCAGCGCTCTCTATCTCGGTGCTGGTGTCAGCGCTCTCTATCTCGGTGCTGGTGTCAGTTCTCTCTATCTCAGTGCTGGTGTCAGTGCTCTCTATCTCGGTGCTGGTGTCAGTGCTCTCTATCTCTGCGCTGGTGTCAGTGCTCTCTATCTCAGAGCTGGTGTCAATGCTCTTTATCTTGGTGCTTCTCTGATCCTGGTTGTCTGTGCATCTTGAAACCATCAGACAGCTTCATCTGCAGGCAACCTATGCACCTCTGGGCATAGTACCCTCTGTCACCAACCTTAGGCTGGCCCTGCCTCCTCTCTGACGCAGCCATGGCTCCGTCCTCTCTCTCCACTGCCTGGCCATGGAGCTCACAGGCATCAGGAACGCTCAGCTGACCAGAGCGCAGCGCCGCTGCAGGCATTGTTGTCAGCAGAGTCGGCTCTTCAATTAGGTAAATTAGGCAGTCGCGAGGCCCCTGTAAGTGAGAGGCCTTAGGCGACCGCCTAATTAGAGAGCCGCCTCTGCCTCCGACTGTTCCAGCATGGAAGGCACTCATTAATAAAGCCATCCCTTTATGTAAGGCCACGTATACTAGTAGAGGAATTCCTCATAAGTTTGATAAAGTTTGGAGTGGATGGATGAATAGTGCATCTACGGTGTCTGATTAAATTGATGTAATCTATTACTTGTGGGAAATTCAATCTATATCAGGTATGAAATTAGGAGGGGATTGAGGATCATTAAGGCCTCATGCACACAGGGAGTTTTTACAGCTGCTTTTAGCCGCGTCAGACATTTATTTTTTGCAGCTTAAGGCCTCATGCACACCCTGTGTACAATGTACCCCATACTCATTCACATAGGGTGGGGGGCCTAGATCTGGGGGCCCCTTGTTAAAGGGGGCTTCCAGATTATGAAGAGACCCTTGTCCCCATCAATGTGGGGACAAGATGCTTTGGGGTGAGGGGGCATGTGGCCTGGTATGGTCCAGGAGGGGGGGGCTTGCTCATTCGAACTGCTGGGCTGCATGCTTGGATACAGATCTTGGGGGGGACCCCACACCATTTTGTTTTCCATTTTGGTGAGGGCTTCCCCTTCAAGATCCTCAGAGCACAAGCCACATTGCAAGTCGGATCATCATGATCATGACCTCTGGTGCGACTTTTATTCAAGTCAATGGGCTCCCATAAGGAGCCAATGATTTTGAATAGAGGCAGAGAAACGCTGCTAAAAGCTAGCACGGCTAAACGTGCATTAACGCCAATGCAAAAAGCTATTAAAAGCACGTTTTTACAGGTCTTGATATTGATAGTGGCTTTGCAGCTCGTTTTTTCTAACGCCCTCTGTGCATGAGGCCTAAGTATTAAAGATGTGATCCTAGGAATTACATTAGTAGGTCTGATGTTAGTATTTGATGACCGTTGGTATATCATAGATGTGTGGAGCTAGAGTATATCATTATATGAACCTGCATTCAATATAATGGTACTTGTTGTTACTATGCTCATGCTGAGAGCCCAGTACGAAGATGTTTTTTGAGTATGTGTATGGATTGAAGCCTGGTTTCAGGCTATCACTCAATTGTAGTATGCCTTTGTTTTTTGTATGCCATTTAAAAATTCCACGAAAATAATTTTTCAAAAATATATTTATGTATATACTCACCTCTCTGGTGGCCAGTGTCACCAGTCCTGGCTCTGTTTCAGAGTTGCAGCCTCCTCCAGACGTTTTAAGAATTGAATACTTCTGGGTGTGTCAGGTGCCTGTTCTCCCTAGCCTGTACTGTAGTTCCATTCTCAGCCAAGTGGGATAATCCTTGTAATATTTATTCCATTACCACTTATTAGAGAGGTAAGTAGCCTGTAGCCCTTTTTGTTTCACATTTTGCCTGGCAAATAACTGTATGTGTAAAAAAAGTGCCATGTTCAAAGTCACTTAAATTCCCTTTCTTCCCCATTCTGATGCTCGGTTTGAACTTCAGCAAGTCATCTTCACCACATCTAGATGACAAAATGCATCGAGTTGCTGCCATGTGATTGCTAATTAGCCAATTTGTGTTACTAAGCAATTGAACAGGTGTACGTAATAAAGTGGTCAGTGAGTGTATATGGAAGGGGGAAGGGGTACTGGATAGGGAATTGGTATACAAAACAAATAATAGAGAAAAGCAATAGAAAAGGTATATTACCTAGTAGTTTGTAAAATATTTTACATCAAATTTGAAATAAAGAAACTAGTAAGGATGAACATAGGGTAACAAGGTTGCCTCAATTCTGATACTTATGAAAACCACTAGGACATGAAAAAATGAGCTATATTGACAAGGAAGTCCCAGGAGTCCCTACAAGTAAATGCTATGGGAAAGCAGTGCAGTATTTATGTTGAGACTAGGCCCTCTTACCAAACCAAAATTACTCCCTTTTTCATATTTTTTTTTTATCATTACGTTTTTATTGAGTTTTGTAAGAAACCAAAATACTAGTGGTGCGAGAGGAAATGTCCATAAGCAAATGCAAGCAAGGAAAAGGAGAAAAGATGTAAGCATCAGTACTAAGTATAAGAATATAAGTGGAGTGCAGCGCATGAGGACCATTCTGTAGTATCAGATTGGCCAAAGCCTGATGAGGATACATGCTTATACCTGTGATGTCAGAAAGAATTAGTAATAAAAACCCCCTTTAACTATTTTTGATGGTGATCATGAATTCAGTTGGGTTTATGAGTTTAAGTTGTGTAGAAAAAGGTCCGGGTTCAAGTGATCCTTCTTGTTTCCATGATATTGCTATGATTTTCTTGTGGTGTACGATGAAGAAAATATGGATAAGTGGCCAGCTTTCATTGTTTAGTAAAAGGAAGGCCATAGCTGAATCTGGTGGAATTTTAGAGTTTGCCACTAAGGATAGTTACATAGTTAGTCAGGTTGAAAAAAGACACAAGTCCATCTAGTTCAAACAAAAAAAAAAAAATTATATATAACCATACAATCCCATATAGAATCCTTCACCCACAGTTGATCCAGAGGAAGGCAAAAACCCCAGCAAAGCATGGATCCAATTTGCTATAACGGGGTAAAAAATTCCTTCCTGATCCCCCGAGAGGCAATCGGATTCACCCTGGATCAACTTTACCTAGAAATGTTAGTATCCAGTTATATTATTTACATTAAGGAAAGAATCCAGGCCTCTTTTAAAGCAATCAACCGTGCTGGCCAAAACCACCTCTGGATGGAGTCTATTCCACATTTTCACAACTTTAACTGTAAAGAAACCTTTCCGTATTTGGAGATGAGATCTTTTTTCCTCTACACGTAAAGAGTGCCCCCTTGTCCTTTGTGATGACCTTAAAGTGAATAACTTAACACCAAGTTCACTATATGGACCACTTATATACTTGTACATGTTGATCATATCTCCCCTTAATCTCCTCTTCTCAAGAGAGAATAAATTCAGTTCCTCTAATCTTTCCTCATAGCTGAGCTCCTCCATGCCTCTTATTCGTTTGGTTACCCTCCTTTTTGAGAACAGGTGCCCAAAACCGAACTGCATATTCCAGATGAGGTCTTACTAATGATTTGTACAGGGGGGCAAAATAATGTCTCTATCTCTGGAGTCCATACCTCTCTTAATGCAAGAAAGGATTTTGCTTGCTTTGGAAACCGCAGCTTGGCATTGCATGCCATTATTAAGCTTATGATCTACCAAAACCCCCAGATCCTTCTTCACTATGGAATCCCCCAGTTGTACTCCCCCTAGTATGTACGATGCATGCATATTCTTAGCCCCCAAGTGCATAACTTTACATTTATCAACATTAAACCTCATTTGCCACATAGCCGCCCAATTAGACAGTGCATTGAGGTTGGCTTCTAAGTTGGAGACATCCTGCAAGGACGTTATTCCACTGCATAGCTTGGTGTCATCTGCAAACACTGAAATTGTACTTTTAATCCCAGACCCTATATCATTTATAAATATATTGAAAAGTAAGGGTCCCAACACTGAACCTTGGGGTACACCACTGATAACCTTAGACCATTCAGAATAAGAATCATTAACCACTACTCTCTGAATTCGGTCTTTTAGCCAGTTTTCTATCCATTTACAAACTGATCTTTCCAAGCCTGTAGACTTTACCTTACACATTATCCGTGTGTGGGGAACGGTGTCAAATGCTTTTGCAAAATCCAAGTACACCACATCCACAGCCACCCCTCTGTCTAAGGTTTTACTTACCTCCTCATAAAAAGAAATCAGGTTTGTTTGACAACTTCTGTCTTTCATGAATCCATGCTGTCTGTTGCTTAAAACATTTTTTTCCAACAAGAACTCATCTATGTGGTCTTTTATTAAACTCTCCAGTATCTTCCCAGCTATAGAAGTTAAAATAACAGGTCTATAGTTACTTGGTAAAGACTTTATAGGATATAAGGTAGAAGACATAGTCCCAGAAAGTGGGGAATTTGGGACAGGACCACCAAATATGTAGAGATGTACCTGTGTTGCTGCATTTCCTACAACATACGGATATAATACAGTCAGATCACCGCTGGTTGAAGGGGCTGGTGGTAAGGAGCTGTATGTAGCTTCCTGCCTCAGTACTCCTCCCAAGAGCCCTAATGCAAGCAGTGAGCACCTTACAGGATGTCTCCAACTTACAAGCCAGCCTCAATGCACTTTTTAATTGCGCAACTATGTGGCAAATGAGGTTTAATGTTGATAAATGTAGTTATGCACTTGGGGGCTAAGAATATGCATGAATCATACATACTAGGGGGAATCAATGGTGGAGAAGGAACTGGGTGTTCTGGTAGATCATAAGCTTGAAAATAGCATGCAATGCCAAACTGCAGTTTCCAAAGTGAAGTCCTTTCTTGTATTGAGAGGTATCCAGAGAGAGAGAGACATCATTTTACCCCTGTGAAAATCATTAGTAAGACCTCATCTGGAATATGCAGTTCAGTTTTGGGCACCACTTCTCAAAAAGGATGTCGGGGAACTGGAGAAAGTGCAGAGAAGGGCAACCAAACTGATAAGAGGCATGGAGGAGCTCAGCTATGAGGAAAGATTAGAGGATCTGAATTTATTCTCTCTTGAGAAGAAGAGATTAAGGGGGATATGATCAACATGTACAAATACATAAGTGGTCCATATAGTGAACTTGGTGGTGTTATTCACTTTAAGGTCATCACAGAGGACAAGGGGGGGACTCTTTACATCTGGAGGAAAGGCAATTTCTTCTCCAAATACTGAAAGGTTACTTCACAGTTAGAGCTGTGAAAATGTGGAACTGACTCCCGTCAGAGGTGGTTCTGGGCCTGGATTCTTTCCTAAATGTACATAATACAACTGGGTATTGGCATTTATAGATAAGGTTGGTCCAGGGAATATCTGATTGCCTCCCGGGGGATCAGGAAGGATTTTTTCCCCCACTGGAGCAAATTGGATCATGCTTTACTGGGATTTTTGCCTTCCTCTGGATCAACTGTGGGTATGGGACTGTGTATATAGGATTGTGTTTTGTTTTTTGTGTTCCTCTTTTTATTGGTTGAAATAGATCACATGTGTCAAACTGGCGGCCCTCCAGCTGTTGCAAAACTACAAGTACAAGTCCCATTAGTCTTTGCAAGGCTGACAGTTGCAAGCATGACTTGTATTACTTTGATATATGGAGATATAAAAATAACTTGATGGGTGGATGTCACCCAGGATCTGAAGGCCACTAGGCAGGCTGCCATTGCATGATGACCATCCTAGGTAATGCCCATATGTGTTGCTGAACCTCCATGATAGAAGGAATTGCAATCTAATGGAAGAAAGGGTGGGCCAGGAACAGCAATGCTGAGAAGGAAAGGATTAAATGATGTTGGATGCCTTCGAGCTAGGAAATGAGACTGGCTCTGACTTGCTGCCGCTTCCAATACACACTATAAGAAGCTCTCAATGTGCAGTGAAATCAGTGTAAGTTCTTTCACTACAGGAGAGGATCCTTTACAACTGTACAAGAATAAACATAACCCTGGAGTTCAGCTCTTGAAGTGATATTAAAGTCTCATTTTTTTTGGTTAAAAATAACAAACATTTTATACTTACCTGCTCTGTGCAGTAGTTTTGCACAGAGCTGCCCAGATCCTCCTCTTCTCGGGTCCCCCCGCTGAGGCTCCTGCCCCTCCCTCCTGCCGAGTGTCCCCACAGCAAGCAGCTTGCTATGGGGGCACCTGAGCCACTGCTCTGTGTGTCCATTTAGAGACGGAGCCGTGACCTGGCCCCGTCCCCTTTGGCTGACTGACTTTGACAGCAGAGGGAGCCAATGGCGCCGCACTGCTGTCTCAGCCAATGATGGAAGTTTCGGGCAACCGAGATACTCCTGCAACATCGCTGGCTCTAGATTGACTTCAGATAAGTATTAGGGGGCTGCTGCACACAGAAGGCTTTTTATCTTAACGCATAGCATATATTAGTCAGTTCTGGACCACCCCCCACAGACATACTGCGGCAGGGCCACCCTCCTGCACGAAATCACATACCTGTACATGATTTAGTGCATGGGGTTCAGGGCGCGTGCACCCGCCGTTGGCGGCCTGCTCCCATTGTGATTGGGCTGGAGGAAAGAGGAGTGTATATACGGTGGTGTATATAGAAAGTTCCGTGATTGATCCTTGGGCATCCCACAGTCACCCCTATCCCCATCCAAGTTTAACCCCTAACTAAAACAATAAAAACAAAATACCAGCCTGTTCAGTGATTACGGGTGTGTGGAAATCGTATGACTGAGGGCAGCAGGTAGGTGGACCACAACTACCAGCCATCCCCAAGAGTGCACATGGCTACAATGCGTTTAAAGTGCACAGTGCTCTATTGGATGTCCATATTAATGGACCCGTGAACCGGTGAACAAGTAAACTTAATATTAATGTGATAACTTTTTTCCAACAAACAGTCCTCCAAAAGTGGTAAGCGCTTCACAATAAATAGATAAAATGAATAGATGTATATAGATGAATGAATAAAGCAATGGATCAAAAACCAAAACAGTCCTCTTGTGTTAAAAATTCATAGAAGTTCATATAAAGTGACTTGTGCTCTTTAATCTCAACAGTGGAAAACTGTACATGCGCATATGATATTTCCCTTATGGAAAACCACTTACCAGAAAGAAGTCCCCACTAGGGGGTGTCCCATCTTCACAGTGTAAGCCACTGTGTAGCTTCTTTGGTCCGTGTCAGCGGTGCTATCCTCTCGTATTCCAGCCAGCCCCTCCGTACCGTCTCATCCCGACATTCCCGGCTGTCCTCTCCTGTCAGCGGCACACTCTTAGTGTTACACAAACAGTTTTTCAGGCATAGGCAGCGCCGCAGCGGACACACTTCACCTGCGTCCCCCCATCCTCCACAAAGTGGCGCCCAGGGCATCCGCCCCTTCCACCCCTGCCTTGTACCGGCCCTGCTAATATATACTTAAATTACCAGTCTCCACCAAATTAGGTGCAGGCATCCGTAGGGGCAGCAGCTCCCCACCACATCAATCTTTGCACCACTGTGCGGGGGATACCGTTTTCTTTCAGAACGGCGATCTGCCTATGTAAACAAGGCGGATCAATAGGGAGGGGAAAATGGAGATCTTGTGCTGCTTTGATTGCCCATGATGTTAAACCATTCCCTGTCAGTGTCATTAGTTGTCTGCTGCACACTTTGGGCACTGAGCACATTACCTTTGGATCATGGCTCCAGATGAGTACCTAGATTTTTTGGAGCTGCTGTCCCACATGATCAAACCACATAATGGGAATCTCTGCTCTCTTGGGGAATTCATTGTGTACGCCTGGCTTCCGCCCCGCGGTCTCCACCACCACAGCTCCCGTGACAGACAATATTGATGGCCCTCGTTTTTTAGCACTGCCTTTTAGCCGATATATATAGTGTGTATATGCTCCCGAGGAAGTGGAGAGGAATCCATGAAATGCGTAGAGTTCACACGATGCAGCTATATCATTTTTTTAGACACCGTCCGCTATATTCTTACCATACCATACAAGTGTCATACTTTTATTCATTTTGCGATATGGAACACTTATTGGCTATTACCATCCACCCATATGTGCTATGATACCTACCTTGCATATGTATGAACTATACTGTGCATGTTTTTGATGTGTGTACTGATTCCATTATCATACAATTATGTATGTACATATGGCAGTTTACTATGTTGCCTGCAAATAAATATGGTTTTACAGAATTACTTTTGATTTAGCCATGTCACGTGCCTTACACAAAGTCCCAAAAAAACCCTTTCTATTACCTAATATTTAGGGGTGGAGGCATCACTATGTATGCTTCATATAACATCCCAAACCTTCTTGCTTCATTAGTACAGTGACAGTGCAATTTTTTTTAGCACTGATAACTTTGATAATGTCACTGTTCCCCAAAATGTGTCAAAAGTGTCAGGTGTCCGATTTGTCCACCGCAATGTCGCAGCCCCACTAAAAATCGCTGATCGCAGCAATTATTAGTAAATTAAATAAATAAATGAAAATTCCATAAAAATATCCTATAGTTTGTAGGCACTATAACTTTTGTGCAAACCAATTAATATACGCTTCTTGGGATTTTTTTTACCAAAAATATGTAGCAGAATACATATTGGCCTAAATATATGAAGAAATTCAAATTTTTTAATTTTTTTATTGGATATGTTTTATAGCAGAAAGTAAAATATATATATATATATTTTTTTCAAAATTGACAATCCTTTTTTGTTTATAGTGTAAAAAATAAAAACCACAGAGTTTATCAAATACCACCAAAAGAAAGCTCTATATGTGGGGAGAAAAGGACATACAGTTTATTTGGGTACAGTGTCGCATGACCACTCAATTGTTAGTTGAAGTAACGCAGTGTTGTATCGCAAAAAATGGCCTGCTCATGAAGGGGGATGAACCTTTTGGGGCTGAAGTGGTTAAGATAAAAAAAACTTTCTGCCTTTACAACTATTTTTTTTTCTCAGGCGGATTTGTCTTTACTAGCACAAAGTTATTTCTTTCTGAAGCTACTCTTAAAATCTGCAATTGCTGCTGAAAATGCCAACAAACTGATGTGTAGAAATAAAGACGAGCTCAAAACGTAGAAAGCTCAACCGAAACAGACGCCAAGGGGGAACATTTTCTTTAGCAGTAATGCATTCCATTTATCACTTAGCAATTCCATGAAGGTAACATGTAAATTATACTTGTGCTTGCCAGAAGTCTTGTAAACTGGAAAAAAGCTTCTGAATAGTAGGCAACATGAGGTTCGCAAGTGTCCCCGCAGCATTATACAACTTCCTCAATTCCCCTCGAAAATCTTACACAATGACTTTCTGTGACCCCCACATTACCATGGTGAGCTCCGGTGATAGATCACTCAGTCACTGAGCACTGCATGATAAGACAGAGCGGTGGGTTTGCTTATCCAACCATACATCAGAACTCGGGGTATTTAACCACTTTGGCAAAGAGATATACACCGCTCTACCTACCGTGTCATAAACCCAAGCATTAAATCCACACACCTTACCAGGTGCTCTGGCTTAAGGAAGCCTTCCTTGTTCCAGTTAAAAGTCCATACCAATGCAAAAAAAAGCCAGCACACTGGAACTGCAGTAATCCAAATTTTCTATTTAACCACTTTGCCTCTAGATCAGGGGTCTCCAAACTTGTCAAACAAAGGGCCAGTTTACTGTCCTTTAGACATTAGGGGGGCCAGCTTGTGGCCAGTGACAGCGAAACATGGCCTCAGGGTTTGTGATCAGTAGGAAGAGGAGTAGTGCCTCACCGTTGGTACTGTAATGGGAGTAATAGTACCCCATCATCAGTTCCGTGGAAGATATAGTGCCCCATTGTTGGTGTCAGTGGAAGGAATATTGCCTCATATCACTGGTAGGAATAGTGCTCCAAGTTAAATAAAAAGCTGCGCTGTAAAGTGTCCAAAGTAATTAAAGCGGAGTTCCAGCCTGTTAAAAGTCAGCAGCTACCAAAAGGGTAGCTGCTGACTTTTAACAATCAGCCACTCACCTGTCCCTCATCCCAGCGATACGGCCGCCCGAGGGCTCACTCGTCTCCCCCTCCTCTCGGCGGCGCCGGCATCACAAGTGTGGGCGCCCAGCTTTGGCTTCAAAACCGGGCACTCACTGCGCATGCACGAGTCGCACTGAGGCTTGTGAATGGCTCGGCGTATCTTCTGGGACCTGTGACGTGTCCCAGAAGATCGCCGAGAGGGAGGGGGGAAGGTGAACTTCCTTTCCAGAGCCGCGGCTCCAGGGGAGGAAGTGGACCTGGGACCCTGTGAAAACAGGGTTCCTGGTCACCCCCCCAAAAAAAGACATGCCAATTGTGGCATCTCGAGAGGGTCACCTCCCCTTAAAGCGGAAGTTCCACTTTTGGGTGGAACTCCGCTTTAATAGGTCAACTATTCAAACTCCAACCAAAAGTCCTTCAATGGTTAATGAATCTTCTCATGTCGCAGATATTTCATGTGTAGATATCCATCACCAAATTGCAAATCACCACTAAAGATGTAAGCTTACCAGAACTTTATGACCCTTTAATTACAGAGGGTCTAACACGCATGTGAATGAGCCCCACTTCCGCATTTTCCTCCACTGGCATCGGATCTCCAGTTCCACAGCTCTTCCGCAGTTTAAACCAGCATGTACCGTTAAAATAAAGAAAAATCACCAATGGTGCAATAAAATTGGGGGTTTTATTTAAAGCCATATAAAACACAGCTCTCATGGCATACAAACAAAACTGACATACACTGGCAAAAAACAGGCAAATTGTGGTCGTTGAATGTCCCCTCGCCTGACCGGTTTCGTTCTAGAGAACTTCTTCTGGGGCATGAGGGACACTTCCTCCACCACATCTAAATACAAAGGACAGATGGCCAAGCCTCGTTTTCACATTCCTCCATCGGCGTTGATCACAGAGCCAGCTAGCACCGCTGATTGGTTAAAACGACTGTCAATCAACAGAATAAATCACTTCCTTTAAGGAAGTGATGCGGCCAAAACCCTCACTAGCCCACATAGGTCATTGCAGATGTCAATAAATTACCTCAACCCGGAAATGACATCAGGGCGGTGCCATGTCCCCAGGAGGGAGGAATTGTTACCAAACAACAGGCTTGGAATACAAACTTCACAAAACTAAGGGCCGCATAAAGGCTAGCAAAGGGCCGCAGCTTGGAGACTCCTGCTCAAGAGCAATTCTTTCATTTTTTTGTGCACCTGTAAAAATCTACATTCTTGGCTTTACAATTACATAAAACCTCCAAAATATTATATATTTTCTGAAAGCAGAGGCTTGTAAAATAAAAGGATAGTGGTTGAATTTTTTTATGTTATACAATATTTGCATAATTGTTTATCAAATGCATATTTTCAAGAAAAAAAAATATAATATAATGAATTTCAGTGCAAACACACGCAATGCCCATATTTTTTGTTAAAATAGAAAAGTTGAAGTTATGTCAAGTAACTCGATATCAAACATGTCAAGTCTTGTAGATTGTGTGCGCCTGTGGTATTGTAAAAAACAATGGGATCCACAAATCGTCATATATGAAGCCTTTCAAAGCTTTTCCTGCTCATCAGTTTAGAGCTCTAAAGGCCTTCGGTTTTGACCCTAATGCATTCTCTTCACAGGCCCGCACAATTCAAAGTCACGCGACTTCCGCATTGGATCCCAGCGTGACTTTGGCACGACTTGCATGCGACTTCTTTAACAGAAGTCAATGCAAGTCGTACCAAAGTCGGACCAAAAGTAGTGCAGGAACCTTTTTTTTAGTCAGAGTGACTCAAGTCGCACCAATTTAGAAAGGTTCCATTGCACAGAATGGGGTCCGACTTCTGATGCGACAAGTGCTCCAAAGTTGGAGCGATTCTGGTATTGTTGTGAACGGTGCCTTAGCGTAAAAATCCTTCTGTGTCTGGGATCCCCCCCCCTTATACTTACCTGATCTCAATCCAGCGCTGAGCAGTAGCCTCATTCCCTCCTCACTGGGCAGATTGATAGCAGTGGGAGCCATTGGCTCCTGCTGCTGTCAATCAAATTAGGTGATGGGGGCGCGGGGGCAGGGCTGAGCCGCATTATGTGTGTCTATAGATGCAGACAGGCCAGCTTGGGATCGAGCCAGCACGTGGCTTTCTATGGGGGCAATCACTGAAGAGGTGGAACCCAGAGTGCTGAAGGGGAATCAAAGAGCAGGTAAGTATACTATGTTCGTTATGAAAAATAAAATACCTCACGTGTGTGGTGCAATCGCATTTTAGATAGATGTGTGCCGTCTTGTACTGCATTTGCAGGTGTGTGATCGGCAACCGGGTTGCATTTTTTTAAAAATAGATTTTATTATTGCTATCACAAGGGGGTCAAGAAGTTCCAATGTGATAGCGTTGGGCAGGTGACAGGTTATGGAGACATTGGGGATCTATTAGGTCACTAACATCTCCTATGCCTTTCACAGCAACTATTCAAGCACAGATTGTGCATAGCTGCTTCCTACTACTGGACTGTCCCGTGTTCCAAGAGGCAGACCCAGAGTTCCATTACCTAAAGGGAGCTGGATTCATTGTACTTATTGAAAATGACCAGTGAGAAGATTGGGGGGGGGGGGCGGATGAAAAATAAGGTATGCAAAGAATAAAAATCCTGCAATTATCTATAAGTATCTATTTTACTAAAATTTTCTAAAGACCCATTTGTTGTATTTATAAAATAAGGGTGAGGTTCCTCATTAAACAGGATCCAGCAGCGGCTTACAGTATACCTGTTATAACACCAGAGTTTTCAACCCCCTGTCCCATCTTTTTTTTTTTCTGGCAAAATGTAGAAAATTTACTGGCAGAGCACGTTTTTTATTGACAACCAAAAATATGCATTTAATAGCAAGTGCTATTAGCAACCAATCATTGCTGTAGGGCTCATTTAGATCAATGTGTGTGCATAAAGGTCCATTTTTTGCAATGATCGGTAGGTGGGTTGTCATGCATCAATGTGTGTTTCCTTTGTGCGTTGACATCCATTTGATGCATGTTTTCAATGCGTTTTAGGATTTGGAATGGACACACTGGAGAAGGATATGCTGTGTAAATTTTTCTTTACAGAGACTTATGAGCACTTCAAGAGCACGAAACGTATATGTAGCGCCGCTACCCACACAGGAGCCGCTGGTGAATATGGGTATCTCCCACCCTGCACAGAATCAGTCCTTTGTTTTGTTTTTTTTATTTAGAGGGATTCAACTTGGATGAGGTAAGGGTTCTTATGGGATGCCCACTTGATTAGCAAAAGAATCTTCAGGGACACAACTATATACACCCGGTATATACACTAGGGTTGCCACATCATCCCTTTAATCCAGGACACATACTAATTACACAGGTTATGTGGCTGATTAAGGTAGTAATTAAGCTCACTTGGTGCCTTACCTGCATTAAATCAGCCTCAGAACCTGTGTAATTCATATGTGTCCTGGATTAAAGGGATGATGTGGCAACCCTAACATACACACTTCTCCTCTTCTACCTCCAGCACAATCTTGCATGTACAACTACATCTCCCAGGACCAGCTAATACTGACAGATTCAAAACAATCTTAGATCCAAAGCAAATGCCCTTTGCAGGCAGGGACCATGGGCCCCTTTAGTTGTGGAGCAAAAAGAGAGGTCTCCTGTGCTAGCTGTCCTATTTGTGGCTACTGCTCCCAGTACCTCCTCTTCAGGCACTGCTGCAGCTGTCCCTTTCACTAGCCCCCCCTGGCTACTTCTCCACAGTCCTCCCAGACTGACTCTGCATCCATCCCAGACTGCTTGCACCCAGTCCCTTCAGGCATGACTCTCAGTCCTCTGACTATAACACTCACCAGCCCACGTGGCTGTATTCCTCCCCGGAGATTTGCAGTGTCCTCCTGCTGTGTCCTCTCCTTTCTCCCATGCTTCCAGTTCAGGATCCCTCCGTGTGTCATGAAGAGGGGCCCCTTCTGCACCTGAGCCCAGGCCTGAGTTTCCCCCCCTCAGACTAGGGGGCTACGCTTAAAGGCCCCCGACAGCCTAACAGTCCATTTCTATCTTTCACCCAAACTCAACACTCCCCAGTTGGACTGACGCTGAGTATATGAGGAGGATCGCCCCCTGCCAACCCATCTGTTGAGGATTGGCCAGGGCCCTCAGAATACTCATAGTTACATAGTTAGTCAGGTTGAAAAAAGTCCATCTAGTTCAACCAAAAAAAAAAAAAAAACAGAAACATTATATATAACCATACAATCCCTTATACAATCCTTCACCCACAGTTGATCCAGAGGAAGGCAAAAAAAACCCAGCAAAGCATGATCCAATTTGCTATAGCGGGGGTAAAAAATTCCTTCCTGATCCCCCGAGAGGCAATCGGATTCACCCTGGAACAACTTTACCTAAAAATGTTAGTACCCAGTTATATTATTTATATTAACCACTTCCTTACTGGGCACTTAAACCCCCCTCCTGCCCGAACCAATTTTCAGTTTTCAGCGCTGTCGCTCTTTGAATGACAATTGCACGGTCATGCGACGTTGCATTTCAACAAGGTCCCACTTAGGCTAACGGAGAGCCCCCTAGTCCTTCCTTAAAAAATGGGGGCGATATCGTTTAACCTAGTACGAAACGACCCAAAAAAAACGGAAGGAGACCTAGTTGACACCCACTTCCTAACATATTCCCTAACATACCAATATATATTACAAAGACAAAAAAAAAAAAAAAACCAACTTGATCTACCTGAAAAAAGTTGGACTGATTGATACATTGATACTCATAAGACTCCCGGGACCGGTTAGGAGTTGTCTACCCAACCGTCCCCCGCTAGGAGGAGTATATGAGTCGCAGTCAGGTTGACCCCTCACAACTC
>BLSH010337651.1:162165-193354 GCA_018402905.1 Glandirana rugosa | reverse complement strand
TCCCCAGAGAGACCCCCACACAGCAGGGTCCCCAGACAGCCCCCCACACACCAGGGTTCCCAGAGAGCCCCCCACACACCAGGGTCCCCAGACAGCCCCCCACACACCAGGGTCCCCAGACAGCCCCCCACACACCAAGGTCCCCAGAGAGCCCCCCACACAGCAGGGTCCCCAGACAGCCCCCCACACAGCAGGGTCCCCAGAGAGGCCCTTACTAAGCAGGGTCCCCATCCCCAGAGAGACCCCCACACAGCAGGGTCCCCATCCCCAGAGAGCCCCCCACACAGCAGGGTCCCCAGATGCAACATGTCACTTACCACCCAAAGACTGTCTCTCTCTCCCTTCCCTTCAGATTGGCATGCTGGGGGTTGCAGTTCCTCTCTTAGGATTGCGATGGGTCTGCCAGTTCTCCGGACTACATGTCCCATGATCCTCCTTTATGCTATTTTTTCATTCCCAGCTCCCGAGTACAGCAGCATGAGGAGGAGAGGGAGGGGGTGAAGAGCCCGCAGCTGCTCTCTCCACATAGAGACACTCTCCTGCTGCTGACCGAAGGAGGAGGAGGGAGGGGCAGGAAACAGCCCTCTGCTCACAGCCTCACACAGTTCAGGGGGGGGAGGGACACAACAGTTTCTTTCTCCTCCACGGACCTGCTTGCTGTACAGGAAGGAGCACCTGGGCTTTGGCGTCCCCCTCCCCCCCCCCACTCTGCCGATCAGCCCTGCCAGGCTGCCACTAAGCAGTGTACAGCGGTGTTCAAAGTCATGGCTGTGCGAGACGCAGGCTGTTTGTCACTGAACTGGCCCACTGAGCCATCGGCCCACCGGGAAACTCCCGGTAGTCCCGATGACCAGTACAGGCCTGGGTGCAGAACTCTGAGCCTGTGTCTCTATTGTGGGGGCAAAGGTCATTTTCGTGACACTTGCTCACTGCATCCGGGAAATGCTTGGGTCTAATACATCTGGAAGGTGGAGTATTGGACCCAGAAACATCACCTTCATGTCTTCTCCTGTCAGTGTTCCTGCATGTCGGCACTTCTCATTCGGTCTTGGAATATTTGGATTCCTGAGCTGCCGGCAGATTTATGGACTGGAATACTGCATCCTCCTTGAAGCTTACCCTTTTTCCCCTCGCCATTCCATTGGTGGTCTCAGTGATCGATGGCTCTGTTCTTCCAGGAGGGCCTGTCTGCTTCCAGACCCTTTTGGTTAAGATGTCAGTTGGAGTACTCCACCAGGAGGAGATATCCTTCCTTGTCCTACCTAAGGCCTCCATTGTATTGGGCCTTCCCTGGTTACAGCTCCATTCCCCACACATTGAGTGGACTTCCAGGCAGATACTGGCTTGGGGCTCCACCTGTTTCTCATCCTGCCTACTCAAGGTTGCTCCTAAAGAGAGACTTCCTGTTGCCACCACCTCAGTTTGTTTTGCTCTTCCTGCTGCATATAGCTATTTCCAGGATGTCTTCTGCAAGAAATCAGCTGAAGTGTTTCCTGCTCACAGGTCCTTTGACTTTGGCATTGACCTTGTTCTTAGGAGCGACTCTGCCCAGGGGTCGTACCCATCCTCTGTCCATCCCTGAGACCCAGGCCATGTCAGAGTATGTCACTGAAAACCTAGAAAAAGGGTTAATTCGGAAGTCCTCGTCACTGGCAGGAGCAAAACCTTGCATTGATTATTGAGGTTTAAATGCGGTGACAATCAAGAGCTGATACCCCTTGCCCCTAATTTCCGAACTGTTCAACAGATTGAAAGGCGCCTCCATCTTTACCAAGTTGGATCTCGGGTGTCTACAATCTGATCAGGATAAGGGAAGACGACGAATGGAAAACCGCATTTAACACGAGAGGCGGGCATTATGAATACCTGGTTATGCCCTTTGGGCTGTGTAACGCCCCAGCTGTATTTCAAAACTTCCTCAATGAGGTGTTCAAGGATTTTCTGTATCGATTTGTGGTCATCTGTTAGAATGATATTTTAATCTTTTCGGAAAATCTGCTTGTCCACAGAAACCAGTTCCGGGTTGTACTCCAGCGCCTTAGGGAAACTAACCTGTATGCCAAGATGGAGAAATGTTCTTTTGAATGTTGTGAGGTCCTGTTTCTGGGATGCTTTGTCTCCAGTTTGGGTCTTCGTATGGATCCTGAAAAGGTCTCGGTCATTACCAACTGGCCCCTTCCTGCCAGCCTCAAGCCCACACAGTGATTTCTTGGGTTCTCCAATTATTATAGGCAATTTATTAAGCACTACACTTCTATTGCTGCAACTATTATTGCCTTGACTAAGAAAGGTGCTAATGCCAAGGAATGGCCTCCTGAAGCTGTCGCTGTGTTCCATGATCTGAAACAAGCCTTTGTTTCTGCTCCTCTCTTGAGGAGACCTAATCTTGGGGACCCATTTTTTTACTGAAGAGGACGCTTCCTCTACTGGAGTAGGAGCGGTGCTTCTTCAATTATCTGAGAATAAATGACAACCTTGCGCGTTTGTCTCCAAAAAATTTTCTCAGGCAGAGAAAAATTATGCTATTGGAGACCGGGAGCTTCTTGCAATTAAATTGGTGTTAGAGGAATGGCATCATCTCCTGGAGGATTCCCCTCACTCCAGAACGATCTTCATTGATCATAAAAATTGACAGTACTTACAGAATGCTAAACGACTAAATACCAGACAGGCCAGGTGGAGTCTGTTCTTTTCCCCTTTCAATTTCACAATCACGTACAAACCTGGTTCCTGCAACAGTCGGGCTGATGCACTCTAGGTCTTTTGATACGCTGGATGAGGAGCCCACCTCTGAACCTGAGCCAATCATTCCGACCAGGTGTATTCTTTCCCATTCCACCACTCTGGAGTCTAAAATTCCTCCTGGCAAGACCTTCGTCCCCACGTAACAAAGACCTAAGATCCTTCATTGGGGACAGGTCATGCTGGGTTCCTCCGATCCCTTCAGCTCATCAGTCGCCACTACTGGTGGCCTACTCTCCATTCAAATGTCAAAGGCTACGTAAAGGCGTGCCATGTTTGTGCCCAGTCTAAGTCTTCCACACAAGCTCTTATCAGTCTGCTCATGCCCTTGCCCATTCCGAAGGAGCCCTGGACTCACATTGTTATGGATTTCATCACCGATCTTCCACCATCTGAAAAGAATACAGTCATTTGGGTGGTAATCTATCAGTTCTCCAAGATGGCTCATTTTGTCCCCCTTCCTGGTCTCCCTTCTGCTCCTGCTTTGGCTCCCATCTTTGTTCAAGAAATCCTCCACCTTCTTGGGGTTCCTTCCCATAGTGTTTCAGACAGGGAGGTTCAATTTACATCCCCCTTCTGGAGAGCTCTTTGCAAGTCCCTCAATATTGTCTTGAATTTTTCTTCTTACCACCCTCAATCCAATGGACAGACTGAGAGGGTTAATCTGGAGTTAGAGTTCTTCCTCCGCACCTTAGTCTCTGCTCATCATGATTACTGGCCCTCTCTACTTCCATAGGCAGAATTTTCTCACAATAATCATGTTAACACCAGTTGTCAGAAGATCTTCTTTTTCACAGTTTATGGAAGACACCCTCAGCTTCCTCTTCCTATGACCTGTTCTCCGGACATTCCAGCTTTGGCTACTGTTCAGCAATCATTCAATACCATTTGGGGTGAGGTTCATGATTCTCTCCGGGCAGCGGACACAGTTATGGTTAGAAAGGATGTTAATTGTATATTTGATCTTACAATTAAGCAATCAAGTGTCAATTAACAACCGTATGTCGATTGTGTCCAAGAAACTGAACTAAAAGTGTGTGCAAATAAAATGTTCACAAAAACAGGTGAAATAATTATATAAAATTTGAATTGTCATGTTACATAATGGTTACAGTATCGCAGTACCCTCACCCTCCTTGGCTAATTTGTGCATGGGGTGGTGGGAGAGGTCCCGCATTTTTGGCACTGGATGTCCCCATCGAGCATCTATTAGGTTTTACCGTCGGTACATGGATGATCTCCTGTTCATATGTACTAAGGAAGTGGGAAGTCTTGATGATTGGTTGTCATATTTAAATGACAACAATTTAAACTTACACTTCACTTATGGACCCTTCATCCATAGACTTCTTGGGCATCACACTAATAGGATCAGGTAGCAGCATTGAAACCCAGGCATACCATCAGGGGTATCCCAGTTGGGCAATTCCTGAGACTCAGGAGATACTATGAGGGATTCTCTGCTCTGTGACAAAACAGGGATCAAAAAACCAGGGAGGAGCCCTACAGCTAATAGGGTTCCAATATTCTCCACAGCATACAGGACAGAATATAGGAAGATAGAGCCCATTATAAAAAGATTTCTAGCTACACTGTTCAATGACCCTGTATATGCAGCAATGCTATCTAAGGGTATAAAAACGGTGTCCCGTAAAGCCCCTACTTTCGGTCAGACTCTATCCCCTAGTCTATTTAGCAAACGTCAATCGTCCAACTGGTTGCAGTTTAAAGGGTCCTTCAGATGTGGTAAAAATACATGCCCGACAATTGAGAGATCACTTGGGCAACCATTTGTATGACATCCACAAAAATCATGGCTCAAATGTCACTGGACATTGGAACGAATGTCATGACAAAGATATCTCCAGCCTCTCTATACAAAGGATAGAGAAAATTGTTAAACCCATAAGAGGTGGGGATAAATTCAGATCACTATGCAAAAGAGGCATTTTGGATATTCATGTGTAATACCAGAAAGCCCTTCGGACTCAACCACAAATAGGACATTACCTATTTTTATGAACAATTGAAGCAACTTTAGTTTTTGGATGGGTAGGCAATAAGGCTTTTCTTTTATCTGCTTATATTTTGCCTTCTCTTGTTCCTCCCTGTTCCCTTATCACAGGCTAACATTTTTAAATAACCCGTGTGCCTTATTTTAGAACGAGTTACATCATCACTGGGTCTCTGTGCATCTTTGTGAGTTCCCGGGTCTGTGTAGTTGTGCACGGGCTATAATTATATCTAAATTCAGACTCAATATGATCTAAATGGCACTTTTTTCCACCGTCTCTATTCTTTATTAAGATTCCCATCTAAATTCACTAGGAAGTAACTTACCTCCTTTAATTCTTAATACTTGATATATAAAATAAAGATTTGAGGAACAAAGTGGTTTGTGTAGTGGATTTAGTGATCTCATTTTCTTTAACCACTTAAGCCCCGGAAGGATTTCCCAGGTTAGGACCAGAGCACTTTTTGCGATTCGGCACTGCGTCAATTTAACTGACAATTGCACAGTCGTGTGACGTTGTACCCAAACTAAATTTGTGTACTTTTTTCCCACAAATGGAGCTTTCTTTTGGTGGTATTTAATCACCTCTGTGTCAGTTCTGATCGCCGCTATAAACAAAAAAAGCGTAAATTTTGCAAAAAAAATACCCAGTTTTTCTTACTTTTTGCTAAAATACAAATCCAAAAAAAAATATAAAAAAACAATTTTTTTCATCGGTTTTGGCTGATTTATATTCTTCCTCATATTTTTGTTAAAAAAAATCGCAATCGGCGTTTATTGATTGATTTGCACAAAAGTTGCCGCGTTTACGGATGATTAGAATTCATTTCTGGGGTTTTTATTTTTTTTTACTAGTAATGGCGGTGATCTGCGATTTTTAGCGTTACTGCGATATTGCAGTGGACATGTTGGACTTTTTTACACTTTTTTGGGACCAATGACATTTATACAGGGATCGGAAATTTAAATGTCCACTGATTACTGTATAAATGTCATTGGCAGTGAAGGGGTTAACCTGCAGGGGGAGATCTAGGGGTTAACTGTGTTCCCTAGGCCACTCCGCAAATCACGGTTTATTTACGGCGATTCACAGGACACGTCCACACTGCCGCAGTAAATATACTGTGCACGGTGTGGAAGTGGTTACGTTCACTTTAGTTTCGTTAGTTCGGTTTCTTTAAACAGGGTAGTTCTCTTTTTCTTTTGGGGTTCTATTCAGAAGGGAGATAACACCGCAATATCCCACACATAGATTGCACAGGTTGCACATACACAACACAACCAGGGAGATCATTCTGATCGTCCAGACCATTTGAGACTGCTCTAGTCTAATTTAACCCTTGTGTGGTGATTTGTGGGAGCTCTCACTACACTCTGCTCTCTTCCTCTTTTTTTAGAGTTGTTTTTTTAGTGGGGAAGAGAGAGAGCGGAACAACAAGCTCATATCTTTGCTGTTTTCGGCTATACAATCTTTTCAAATATTGTTACATAATGGTTTGTCTTTATGTACATATATTTTTTGGCTGTTTGAGCAAGACATTTTTGCTTAATTCTTTTTGGGTCCTTTTATGTCCATCCATCAAGTATTATTGTTAGTTGTGGTACCGCGATATTGTAACAATTATGTAACATGACAATTCAAATTTTACAGATTTTTTGTGAACATTTTATTTGTACACACTTTTAGTTCAGTTTCTTGGACACAATCAACATATGGTTGTTAATTAACGCTAGATTGCTTTATTGTAGGGTCAGTTATACAATTACACAATTAACATTCTTTCTAACCATAACTGTGTGTGTATATATACCAGTATGTGTGCATATATATCCTTAGGCTATGATTAAAGCACCCGTTGGAGTGAAACGCGTCAGCTGTCCATTGTGGTTCACCTGTACACTGTATGCTGTATTTTGACCAAGAATAAAGTCATTGCACAGTAGTGCGGCCATCCAGTCTGTTTTTTTCTGTTTCAAGGGGCCAGTTGGTAATGGCCGAGACCTTCCCAGGATCCATACGAAGACCCAAGCTAGAAACAAAGCATCCCAGAAACAGAACCTCTGAACTTTCGAAAGAACGTTTCCCCAGCTTGGCATATAGATTATTTTCTCTAAGGAGCTGAAGTACAAGCCGGACATGGTTTCTGTGGATTCTGCCAAAAGATAAGAATGTCAACTAGGTAAATGACAACCAATTTATACAGCAGATCCCTGAAGATTTTGTTGATGAAGTTTTGGTACACCGCTGGAGCATTACACAGACCAAAAGGCATAACCAAGTACTCGTAATGCCCATCTCTAGCCTTTAACGCCTTTCTTTATCCGGATCAGATTGTATGCATCCCCGAGATCCAACTTGGTAAAAATGGAGGCACCTTTCAACCTGTCGAATAATTCAGATATTAAAGGTAAAGGCTAACGATTTTTGATTGTCACCGTGTTTAAACCTCAATAGTCAATGCAGGGTCTTAAAGTACCATCTTTTTTGACAACAAAAAAGAACCCCGCTCCCGCAGGCGATGAGGACTGCCGAATTAACCCCTTCTCTAGATTTTCAGCGCCATACTCCGACATGGCCTGAGTCTCTGGGATGGACAGGGGCTAGGTACGTTCCCCTCGGCAGGGTTGCTCCGGGAACAAGATCAATGGCACAGTCAAAGGTCCTGTGTGGAGGAAGCACCTCAGCTGATTTCTTGCATAAGACCTCCTGGAAATAGCTATATGCAGCGGAAAGAGCAGAAGAAACTGAGGTGGTGGCAACATTAAGTCTCTCTTTGGGAGCCACCTTGAGTAGGCAGGATGAGAAATAGGAGGAACCCCAAGCAAGTATCTGCCCAGAAGTCCACTCAATGTGTGGGGAATGAAGCTGTTACCAGGGAAGGCCCAATACAATGGGGGTTGAGGCCTTGGGTAGGACAAGGAAGGATATCTCCTCCTGGTGGAGTACTCCAACCAACATTTTAACCGGAAGGGTCTGGAAGCGTATAGGCCCTCCTGGAAGAACAGTGCCATCGATCGCTGAGACCACCAAATGGAGTGGCAAGGGGCGAAATGGTAAGCTTCAAGGAGGATGCAGTATTCCAGTTCATAAAGTTGCCGGCAGCTCTGGAATCCAAATATGGCAAGAAAGAGTGAGAAGAAGCGCCGACATGCAGGAACACCGACAGAAGTAGACGTGAAGGTGATATTTCTGGATCCAATGCTCTACCCTCCAGATGTATTAGACCGAAGCATTTACTGGACACAGTGAGCAATTGTCACGAAAATTACCTTTGCCCTCACAGTAGAGACACAGGCCTAGAGTTCTGCGCCTAGCACGCTCCTCGGGAGATAGCATGGTCCAGCCCAGCTGCATAGGTTCCTCAGCTGGTAGGGGATGCTCTATGGGTCGCAGAGAGGAGAGCTCAGGCTGTCTAGGGGCCCAAGGAGTGCTGGCATCTCTTTTCTCGGGTCCTCTCCTGGAAGCGAATGTTGATCTGGTTACACAGGGAGATCACGTCGTCCAGATAGGTGGGGATGGTTCTACCTACTAATTCGTCCTTCACTCTGTCAGAGAGGTCCTGTAAGAAGGTTGCAACTAAGACATCATTCTTCCAGTTCAGCTCAGCAGACAGAATCTGAAAATGGAGAGCATACTGGCCCAAAGAAAAAGACTCTTGGCGGAGGCGTAAAAGGCCGCTGGCCGCTGAAGAGACACGACCTGGTTCCTCAAAGATGTTCCAAAAGAGTTTCAAGAAACTAGACAGACTAGAAACCACAGGGTCACTCTTCTCCCACAGAGGGGCAGCCCAGGCTAAAGTCTCGCCGGACAGGAGAGAAATAATGTAGGCCACCTTCGCACAGTCAGACAGGAATTTTTGAGGCTGAAGCTCAAAATGAATGGTGCACTGGCTGAGGAACCCCCTGCAGGACTTAGAGTCCCCAGTGTAACGTGATGGAGCCGGTAACTGCAAAGGGTTTGCGGCTATGGGCACGACTGGAGCAGATACAGCAGCAGGTTGCAGTTGAGGTTGTTGAACCAGAGGTCTTAAGGAGGACTGAAGCTGCTCAATGCGGGAAGCAAGATCCTGAAGGAATCCCATCACCTGGGTCTGATTAGACTCCTGGGTCTCAAGTCTGTGGATTATGCCTTGCAGCGAATCAATGGCAGGTAGCGGCACCTCAGCAGGGTCCATGGCCGACCAAACTGTCAGGTCACCTGGGGTAAGGTGATAGATGGGGTATGAATTCACACTGCTAAGGTTGTGAAGTGAACCGCTAAGGTTGTGAACCCCTAGCTGACTGCTGTGACTAGAGATCAGGATGGCGCAGGGAAGCGGGACTGCTGGGACCCTGACACAGATTACACAGGGAGCTAGAGCATAGGCTTTCCCAGGGCGCAGAGTCTAAGAGCCAGCGGGTGTTCACCAGGGCCTCTGGTGGTGAGGATGGACTTGGCTGCAACTGGATCCAGGTCGTGGCCCCCGTGGTCCCCTAACTCACGCTCACGGCAGGCTACAGGTGAAATGGAGAGTAAGCAGCAGTGAAAGATATCAAGAGATGGTCAGTTGGAGAGCCAAGGGTCAGGGCTACAAGCAGACAGAAACAGACAGGTGACACGCCAAGGTCGGGGTCACTAGCAGACAAGGAAGGTCAAAGAACAAGCCAAGATCGGGGACACTAGCAGACAAGGAAAGTCAAAGAACAAGCCGAGATCGGTACAAAGAAACAAACTGAGAGCACACGGCAGAAGCAACGGCACAAGCCTAACACACAATAATTGGTTGGCAACAAGGCTTGCGGCACATGGTCTTTTATAATGTTTCCTTAATTGGAGACTGGGGTGGAGTTCACAGAGGGAAGATTACTTAGCACATAGGTGATGATATGCACGGCCTCTAAGCTGACACAACCAAAGAGATAAGCAAACAGACAGGACATGAATTGTACTACAGGCTCATGACACTGGTTGTTAAGGACATGGCGGCCAGCTTCCCGGCCCGCAACAATGAGCTCTTCTTCACATAGAATTTGAATTGGTCGATAATTTTTTGACTGATCCAAATTCCAATAGTTCTGAAAATTCAAACAAAATTCATTACTATTTCATTCAATGATTTGGATACATCCAGCTCTCCGAATGACGAAAAATTTGTCCGAAATGAATTGCACTTGTCTACTATCTAGTCAAGAAAAAAACACTTTAGCTAAATTTCTAACCAGCCCTGACAAAGGTGAAGTTGTTTTTACCATACTACTGGAAAATGAACAAAACAGATGCCAGTTTCTCAAGTTGGGGAGCCGTATTTCAATCTCGCACAGTTCAGGGAACATGGACACCAGAAGAAGTCAAGATCCCCATCAACATCTTGGAGCTCAGAGTGATAAAGTGGATTCTGCACCACTGGACCCTCCCACCTTCAGGGACACCCGATGAGGGTGAAATTAGTTGATGCCATATCTGTGTTCACCAAGGGGGTACCAGCAGTAATGCAGCCTTGAAGGAAGTAAGCCTGATTATCTCATGGATGGAGCAACACTGTCCAGCTATCTCTAATGTCCACACCCCAGGAGTGAACAATTGGAAAGTCCGTTATCCCTGTCATCACCGCAACATATTCAACCTAATATATCAGAGAAGGAGACTCCAGATGTGGTTATCCTGGCCTCCAAATTCAACAACAAGTTATCTCTGTTTGCAGCCAGGATTAGGGATCCACCAGCACTGGCATCAGATGCTCTGATAATTCCCTGGACTCAGTTCAAGCTAATCTGTGCCTTTCCTCCAATATGAATTATGCCTCAACTGTTCTGCAAAACAGGGCAAGAGAATAAACTAGTGATTCTCATTGCACCAAACTGGCCCAGAAGAACCTGATACAGACATACTTAGACTTCTAGGAGACGACCCCTGGTCTCTTTCAAACACATCAGACCTGCTGTCTCAAAGCCTCCTTTTCCACTGTGCTTCCCAGTCACTGGCTTTAATGGCATGGCTGTTGAAGTCCAGGTCTTGAGAAACAGAGGGGTCTCTGAGTCTGTAGTTCCCGTATTGCTAAAATCAAGGAAGACCACTTCCAGGAAAATCTACTATCATACATGGAAATCCATATTTGCTTGGTGTGAACACTGGCACTTTAAAGTGGTTCTAAAGGCAATTTTTGAAAATTAAAATAAAAAAAGAGCTTATACTTACCCACTCTGTGCAATATTACACAGTGTAGGTCCCTTACCTCTTCTTTGGTGGTCCCCCATTGGCGCTATCCTCTCCTCCTTCCTGCAGGTGGCCCCAAATTAAGCCATGTGCTATGGGGGCACCCATGCAGGCACGCCCCTGAACTGGGCTGTGTGAGTCCATAGACACACACAGCATGGCTCAGCCATGCCTCCTGCTCCTTCCTCAAAGGATTTTACTGACACTGCTCTCAGATTCTCCTGTGAGGCCAGGAAGAGAGAACAGCGATGCTGCAGACTGGCACAAAGATTGGCCTTAAGTACTCTTAATTGACAGGTTTTGGCCTTGTCCAGTCTATTCCAAAGATCCCTGGCTTCGCTTTCTGCTTCCCCTTATAGATGATCTTTCCTGCAAGATGGCCTTCTTGGTGGCTATCACATCTATCAGGTGTGACTGTCTCTTGTAAGGAGCCATTCCTCACATTCCTCTTGTGCCCAAGACCATTGTTTCTTCCTAAGGTAGTGTTAGCTTTTCACCCAAAGACACAATCCTTCCCTCCTAGAGCCCTGCTCAAAAGCACCCTGAGAAGATTGCTCTTTATGGTCTGGATTTGGTTAGAGCCATCAAAATCTACCTCAAAGCTGCAGCTTCTACCAGAAAAATGGTCTCCCTGTTTGTCCTGCCAAGGACCCTGCAAGGGACATCGTGCCTCAAAAGCCACTCCTAGGTGAATAAGACAATTAATCTCAAGAGCTTACACCTGAAATGACAAAGTACCACCTGCACTAATACCTACTCACTCTACCAGATGGGTAGGGGTTTCCTGGGCATTCTCAATATAGGCCTCTGTTGCCCATCTCTGTAAGTTCTACCAGGTGGTGTCCTTGCAGTAGCTCTCTGAGTTCAGTCTATTGACCTATGTTATTTTGGGCCTGTTGGCACAGTTTTGTTTGCCTGGTTGTTTTCCACCCTTCTTATTCATTGCTTGGTGATGTCCTGGAGTCTATGAATGTCAAGCTTGTATCTTGTACTGTAAATAAAAGAAATTTTGGCTTATCTGTAAATTCCATATCTTAGAGCGCAGTACAGGACACAGACCATCCTCCCCTCTATTCCAGTGTTTTTCTGCATCACTTGCTACAAAAATGAGGACTCACTGAGGTGTATTATAGTAGTGGCATCCAGTGATTGTCTTTGTCAGTGTCAATTACATGAATGTACCAGCTATTAACCCAGGGTCTATCAAAGTAAAACCTGTGTCCTGTACTATACTCCAAGATATGGGATTTACAGGTAATGGACATTTCTTTTTTTCTGTGCTTTAGTAGATTTCTCTTCTAAAAGGATCATGTTCACTATTTCTTTCCTAGTTAGAAGAAAAAAATATCTTTGCTTTTTTGTTTTAAACCCTGGCCTGTTTGTGGACATTATAGATTTGAGCACTATGGTTTTAATTCAATGTTGTCAAATAGTCTTTAATGTTTATAGAATTATTTTTAGTATCTTTTCATTTATTCAGTTTATTAATCACTGTGCTTTTGTTTCAGGAACTTGAGAAGTTAATCCAAGGAATGAAAAGTGATGAAGCAAAGGTAGAATATATACATATACAGTACATTAAATTACTGACAGTTGCAGGGAGTATTTCTGAAAATACTAGGACAGTCCTTTACTATAGCCCCTAAATCCCTAAAATATTTTTTTAGGATGCTCCATCTTTCTCTAACTTTGTCATTTATACCAATATGTACCCTGACAGCTGGGTCCTCCCGAGCCCCACCGAACAATCTGTTCACCTGATTCACAATGTGCCAAATCAAAATGCCTGGTAAACCCCATACTGTCTGGTGATCAGTCTTTGTGACAATCTTCTACCAACAGTATCTGTCTATCCTTTTCTGCAACCTTGTCTCCATCCTCACTGGAAGAGTTTTTCTGCCTGGCATCTAGGGGAGGTACTCTGCTTTAGCAATGCCACTCCTGTACTGATATCCCCTACATCACACAACCGGACGTATTTATTGGCATGTGACTACTGAGGATTAGTCTCTCTAAAGCTTTTCCATCTACCTTTGTCTTATAATTTTCACCCAAATACTCTCTTCTGGTGCCCGCACCTTCATATCATTGTGTTTGTCTACACTGGCCCCAGCCAGCACCTGATGGGTACAGTCCAAACTCCTTTTCAGGTTGTTGATGATTTGCAGTGTTGCCAGTTGATTCTTTAGACTCAGGATCTGGGTTTTCAACAAAACAACCTGTTCTCATTTTGTGCAGCAGTATTCACGCTTGAACAGTTATTCAAGGAACGTATATATGGCACAGGATGTGTACTGAGTCGTATGACCACTCCTTTTACCCACTAATCTTGGGGATGATCCAGAAAAAAAAAGGAATTATATTTTTTACAGTATATTGTTAACTTTACATACTAATTTTATTCTGAGTGCTAGTTGTTTCCCGTAACTTTCTGGGAATGTAACAAGATAGTGACCCCCTTGCTCCTACTCCCACACACTGCTCACAGTGCTCGGCTTCCTCTTCCTCCTACTCTGCTTTGCCTGCTCACTGATCACACAGTCTCAGGCATCCTCTTTCCCTTCTCTTGCTGTCTGCGCACACACAGCCTTCAGTGTCCTATCCTCTTGTTCCCCCTCACTGCTCACAGATTCTCTTGAGTCCTCTCCTCTTCCTCCCACTCTGTCTGCTTCCTGTTCACACAACCCCTGGTGTCCTCATCTCTTGCTCCGGCTTACTAATGTCTCAGAGCCTAGTGTCCTTTCTTTCTGTTCCCGCTTTGACCTTTCAGCCATCTGGCCACAACAGGTCCTGGTTCCAGTGGCTCACACCAGCGTCTCAGCACTCCTCCCTTTCTCTCTCTAGCTTCCCAGCACTCCACTTCACAATCAAGATCTCAGGGTTGCTCCTGTCCACCTGGGAAGTACTGTTTGCACTGAGGAGTACTATTTGCCACTTGAGTAGCACAGATACACTGCAGTGTTATTAGTTTAGTTTCAGTCTAATTATAAAGTAATATAGGTGTAGCAGTGTCCCCAACCCCTAGAGGCCTAGTGGTGACCTCCAGAGCCAGGGAGAGCTGACATCATTCCATGAAGTGTGGATTATTAGGCATGGCGGGTGTAATGCAAGTTGGAAACCTGGGTGCCAGTCACTTTTTGGATGCAGGAAAAAGAGATTTATTGTCTCTTAACAGAACTGGTGGAGAGAGGGTTAGGGCCAGGACACCTTTAGGCAGACACAAAAGAAATTGCCAGACTCCGAGATAAAAATAATAGGCAGACAGCTATATAGGTAGAAGAGGGCCTTTAAGCTAGTTTCAGCAACTGTATTTGTAGAACTGCTGTCTCCTATGGCAACTGAACTTTCAACAGTCAATGCAGATCTGTACACGTAACTCACAGTAACTCGTTATAGATCTTTTATCACATCTCACAGTATCCTACTGCAGAACTTCACTCACTGAGCTCCCGGTCTCTCACTAGACTTCAAGACTGCTCTGGTACTTCTTTAGACTTCCACAAACTGGCCTCTGATGACACGAGCGGTTGTGCCTTAGTGGCGACTGTTTCACCTTTACCTTTGGCCTTGATGCTCACTTGCCGCTGGCAACCGGAGTGGTTGTCTCTAAGAGGAACTGCTTCTCCTTTGCCCCTGGCAACAATTTGGTTCCTCGTCCAGCTGAACCTTTGCAATTTGGTTGAGCTTCAGGCCTGAAGTCCCAACCCCACGCTGCTTCTCTCAATCCTGGATAGGCCTCAGGCAGCGTAGCAGCCGGGTGCTCCCGGGATAGGCCTCAGGCTTCTGGCCTAGCAACCCATAGCAGTACAACACACGTCCACCCAGACAGCTGTCCAGGTGGCACAGAACCCCGATCACCTCACTCCTCCCGAATAAATAGGTTCTCCCAGCAGGCCAAAGGGCAAAGGAAACCCCTCCCAATTGGCTGAGATAACCTATCCACCCCTAGTCTGGATTCACGCCCTTGTCAATCTAATGCCACAGGCAACAATACTACCCAGTTACAGAAGAGTGAGGTGCATCAAACACAGATTTAGGGAAAAGTCAGTGGATCTCCCGAACAATCAGCCAGGCTAGTTACCACCTAGCAGACTAGATTTGTTAGCAACCCTGCCTAATATCAGGGTGCTACATCCTCCCTCTGCCAAGGGAAACTACGTCTCAGAGTTTGTAACAAAAAAAAGTACTCTCAATCCCGAGAGTGTTTCAGCAGTTTCCCTTCTTCACAGGGACAACTCCGGGGACACTTGGCATGGCCATTCACAGACAACATCTTAGCCATGCCAACATGCAAGGCACCATCATTTTTAAAGAACTGCCCATCTATCTGTTCAACAAAGTCCCCATGCATTTGAATAGTTCTCAGTCTGTCCTTATGTGATCAGCTTTCCTCACTTGATGAAGAAACAAACACGCTGAAAGTTCACAACATCAGATCAGCATGTTACTTTTCAGAGGGAGGCATACTGGTGATTTACAAGCACAGACCAGTATGACTCTGTGAGTACAAATATAATACCTTGTGTGCATTATATTTCGCTTGCGCTAATAAGCACACTTTTCAGCTCTTTTGCATAATGCATTTGAGTGCACTCGTGTTAAAGCAAGTAAGACAGTCACAATTGCTGTTCTCACATTGCAAGCTCGAAAAACAGTCCTGCCTATCAATGCTTGCTGTTTTTATTTATATGATTCAGACAGGGATAACAAAAGGACTTGGTGGCTTCACAATCAGCCAATCAGCCTCCAAGGCACAGTCACATGACATGAGCTCAATACAAAACAACAACCAATGACACACTTGTTTATATTCAAACTATACAATAGAAGAGGCGTGCATGCATGTGGAATGACTGGCTGGCCTAGAAGAGTCACAGCCGCTGAGTGGGTGGAGATCACAGACTCCAGATAACAATGAAAGCCGTGTGGAAACATGGCTTCCATTGAAACCAACGCGTTATCTCAGAGGACAAAGGAATATAGCTGTGTATCTCTGCCGCATTGATCAGATGCGACAGAAAGCTTACAGATCATTATCCTTACATAAAAGGAAATACTGATTCCATACCGCAAGTACATCGCCGCCAAGCAGATCAAATCTGTACATAATACAGGGGCCCCCTGATTGATGGTAATACACCAGCGTTAACCGCTCAGAGTGCCTGCCGGCCGGGATGATCGGGCGGGAAGTGTACGGTTACCAATTAATGGAAGGTTTCCATTGTAAGTGGCCTGTCCTCAATATCGGTTAAAGCCATATTCGCTATACACAGCGAATACCGGTGAACCGACACTGGGAGACACTGTGACAATACATAATTAACATATCCTAAATTTCTACAACAACTCTTTTAGGGCACTTCCTGCAATAGCTGGGATTCAGGAACACAATCCAGCAGAACAGTGGGGGCAGGAATGTCCCTGCATCAAATATTTATTTAGCTGTGGGGGGGCGTGGCTTAACCATGGCGGCATGAAGACGCCCTTCATGGAGCTCTGCACGAACTTGGGCTGAGAACCGCCCCTTGAACTGAGCAGCCGAGCCTTCCTTCCATGCCGGGGGACCCGCCGGCCTCTGGGGACTTGAAGGGACCCGGAATAACACAGTATTTCCTGCGACAACAGGCTGTCTCCTCGCCGCCGCAAATTACACAGGCAGGCACTGCCTGCCACCACTACCACCGCAAGCAAGTGAGTCCCCTGACTGCCTGCTCTCCCCTATACTGTCCCCCGCTCTCCCAAGCTTGGAAACACAGCCGGACTCTGCCTGCACAGAGGGGGTGGGCAGCCGCTCCAAGGGGGCCCTCCGGGACATGGTGGCTGAGCTGCCTACCAAGCGGTACCTGCAAGCTATGGCAGCCTCTATTGTTAAAGCCCTTACACGAGAGCTCCGCCAACAGGTGGACGTGGTGGAAGAGCGGGTGACAGATCTGGAAGACACCACCACCTCGGCAGAGGCTCAGATCACCTCCCTGGAGAGGGAAAACAAGGCCGCCACCTATTGGATATTCAGCTGCTCCTGGACAATGGAGAGAACAGGAGCAGGAGAAACAATTTGCGCTTACGTGGCATCCCGGAGGCCACCATGAGTCCTGACCTTCATACTACAGTATTGGCCATCCTGAATCGAGTGCCATCCTGCCGAGCTGGACAGGGTGCACCATATACCAGGCCCCAGGGCGCCACCCTTGCCTGCACAAGGACCCGCTCCCACAGACCCCCCCCCCCCCGAGACATCCTATGCAGGGTCCACTTCTTCACAGTTAAAGAAGAGATCCTGTGCCAAGCCTGGGCACAGGGCCCTATCGACTTTGATGGAGCTCAGATCAGGATCTATCTGGATGTCTCCAGGCAGACGCGGGTCATGCGGGGCCTCATGTGACCCCTTCTCTCCAGACCAGGGGCCACCCTTTCCATCTTATTGTGCGGAAGCAGGGCTCTGACTTCTATCTCCGCTCCCCAGACCATCTTACTGAAGTGTTCAGTTTCATCGACAAGCCGGCTGTTAGCGTCCCTGATTGACTATCTTCTCTCCCAGGAAGTGTCTGACCCACACCTCCCAAGACCGCAATGCACCAGGCGGCCCGCTCTTGTGCTTCAAGCCTCGAGGCCCCCTATGTTCCACCCAACCTCCTCCGAGGCTTGACCACTTCTTTTGTCTACAGGGCAAGTAAGACGCCAAAAACTTTGATATGATGGACTATCCTTAGTCACACCGTTTGGACTGTGATCCTTGGGCCATTACAGGCATATCTATCAACGCCTTCTCTGCTGCACTGACATGCAACTCCTTTTTGTTCCCTGACCCCTGGCAGTTGACTCTGCCTGACTCCCCCCCCCATCTGCCTGAATGGCTGGTAAGTCAGGCTGAATTTTACTCTGGAGGCCCCCTTGGGTGAGACTTGGGAATTCCCATTTACATCTTTTCAGGTTCAATGAACTGAGTATTACCCCCCTGATAAGCTCTTATCCACGGGGCTCTGTGGAATGCATGCCATCCCCTCTATACTGGACTAACCCGTGCCACCACCCTTGGCTCCCAGACTACGGCTTATAAACTCTCAGAGCTATAAGCTTCCAGTGACATTTGTTACTTGTTCCTGGCTCATGGGCCTGGGCACATTTATTTTATTTTATTTATTGCATTTAGTGGGGGGGGGTTCTGCTGTGCTGCTCCACCCCGTACGTCGCCGCCACTACTGGTGTTAGAGAGGGGGGGTCAACTCGAGTACAGGGGACTGCAGACAAGCTCCATGCTCTGATACCTTTGCCCCTTGCTGAGTCAGATCTGGCTAATAGAATGTGGCCCCACACGGCTGACCTTGTGGGGACTCCACTTGATGAGCACCCCACATACTTTTACCCCCCTTCACAACCATTCCTGAATGTCACGGTTTTGATGGTGGGGCCTGTCTAGCAGAGCGGTATACCTACATATGGTTATGATAATATTGTTCTTGCATGTCTTGGTTCATGTTTGTATTGATGTTGTGGACCTTTTAGTACTCTGACCCTCTGTGGTGGTGTACTGGTGGGCGGTTAAGAAGCTTCACACCATCTTAGATTTTCAGTTTTAGGTCATTCACCTAGAGCCTCACTGTTGTGAGTGCCTCAACCTGGTGCACCGCCACAGTATGGTCTCAGGTAATGGTCCTCTCCTTTCTCATCTTAATCTTGCTTTAGATGTGTTGGCTCTACTGATACTCATATTTTGGTTCTCACTGTCCTCACCTCATGTATCTCCAACTGTTTTTCTTTCGTGTGCAGTTTAGTTGCTCAACTCGGGCGACTCCTAGCTCCCCTAACACCCCCCTCTATCCTAGAGTGCTTGGTTAACTCATATTCTTCGTAGAATATTCCCTTCCCCCCTCCTCCTCTTTTCCTCTTTCCCTCCTGCCCCGTCTCTTACCTTTTACTTCTTTGTGCCTCCTCTTTCTCCCTCTCCTTCGCCTCTCACTATGGTGAGGCCCGTCGGTTAGAGTTATACCCCCACATTACTGGGTTTGGCTATTGATTGGCAGACAAGATGGGTCTCCTTAAGGTCACTTCCCTCAATGTGTGAGGTCTCAACACACCGGAGAAACTGGAGAAAGTTGCTTTCCTACAGGAAACGCATTTCTGTGGTGACCATATCCCTAAATTGACTAACGGGACCTTTTCAACGTCCTACCATAGCGTTTCTCCTATCTCCAAATCTAAGGGGGTGAGCATCCTGTTGGCCAAATCGGTCCCCTGAACATTTGAGGCGCAGCAGACTGATGCCCAAGGCTGTTACCTCCTTTTGCGAGGGAGGGTGTCTGGTGTGCAGGTCACTTTCGTAAACATTTATTTCCCGAATGCGGATCACCCTCAGTTCCTTTGGAGACTCCTCCCAGAGCTGCTGGAGTTTGCGGAAGGTCTTCTTGTCTTTGGGGGTGACCTTAATTCGGCATGGACCCCTTGCTTGATGTTTCACGTGGCTCCTCTTACCTACCCTACTCTCGCTTTAGGCGAATGAAGGCAGATCTGCAAACGCTGTATCTAGTGGAGCGGTGACCCAGACCCCTCCCTCCTGGAGTCTAAATGAGGCATTACTCCAATTGGAGGAGACTTGTTCTGAGATCCTGTCCACTTTGAGGGAGTATTTCTCTATCAATGCAACTTCTGTTACCAACCCGGTGGTGGTGTGGGAAGCCCATAAGACGGTTGTCCAAGGCGTTCTAATGAGAATAGGAGCCCGCCTCAAACAGGAGACGTCTCGCCGGGTAAAGGATCTCTATGCACAGATGCGTAGTCTGGAGTGCTCACACAAGGCCACTCTGGCCCACTCCACTTACAAGGATCTCATCAAAGTCCGCGAGGAACTCCGCTCACTCATATTTCACAAAACAAAGCAAAAACTAGCCTGTGCACAGCGTTCAATGTATGAATTCTCGAACAAGCCGGGCACTTTGTTGGCATGGGCGTTGCGTGGTCCTCGTGGGAAAACTCATGTCACTGGCATCTTGGCCTCCTCTGGTCAGAAATTGACTACTTCTTCCGATATTGCGGCAGAGTTTCGATCCCTCTACGAAAGCCTATACAACCTGGATGGCACTCCCCCCTACAAGTTCCCCCGCGGACGTCAGGGACACTCCACAGACATACCTTGCCTCTTCTGGTATGCAGCTCAAGAGGAGCTGGAGGAGCCTATCACAACCAAGGGTTGGGAGTCGCCCTAGCCAACTCGAAGCCGAAAAAGGCCCCTGGCCCCAATGGTCTCATCCCAACTTATTAGAAGGTCTTTTTTGAGACACTCTCTCCACCATTGGTTTCAGCCCTTAATTCTGTCACGGGGGGGGAGTCTTTCCTGATTGACACCTTGAGAGCCTAAATTTCTTTGATCCTTAAGAAGGGAAAGGATCCCTTGTGGTGCAGGAACTACCGCCCGATAGCACTCCTGAATGCTGATTTGAAGCTGTTTGCAAAAATTCTGGCAAATAGGCTGCTTCCACATATTCTGAATCTTGTCCATAGAGATCAGGCAGGATTTGTGCCACTCTGAGAGCCTCGTGACAACACCATTTGGGTAATCAACCTGATTCATGCAACCCGATCGTCTGCTGACCTGGTTGGAGGCCAAGGTGCAGAGAGGGCTTCCCCTGCAGCTAGGTGCAGAGCACCCCCTGAAGGTGGAACAGGGGTTACCAGTTAGTGCAGGCCAGGTGCGTAGACTCCAAGGATGGCTCCGCTGGAACCAGGACGTGCTGCTGGGCTGGAGTCCCCTTGGTACACAGGAGCACATGTGGCTGGAGCAGGGAGAACCGGAATCAGGATCAGGGTCAAGCCGGAGGTCATACACAGGATAGCAAGCAGAGTCAATAGTCTTAATTTAGGAGTAGCCAGAAGCGAAGTCAAAAGCCAGGTCGAGGGTCAAACACTGATCAGGAGCCGGAGTGCAGAGTAGTGAAACAAGCCAGGGGTCAAAGCCAGGAATCAGGATCAGGATGGTTAGGACAAGACGGGTCGGTAGCCGAGGATCAGATCAGACAGGAACACAAGGAACAGCAGGAAGCTGAAGATAATCCAGCAATTAATGGCTCTTCTGCACGGGTTTAAATAGGGCATTGGGCACCAACATCTGTCACATGTTGCGTACGAACGGACATGCGCGCGTGCGCACTAGCGTTCTGAACTTTCCGTTCGTTCCTGTTCTTCTGCGCATTCGTACTGGCACATTCCTTTGTGCCAACGGAGAATACCTCTGCTGCTGGATCGTTCTCTGACAGTGTCCCCCCAAGGGGCAGCCTCCGGATGCCCAAACAAGCTTGCTTCTCAGGATGTCTTTTGAAGAACTCACGTACCAATTTAGGGGCGTGCACATGTTTTGCAGGTTCCCATGAATTTTCCTCGGGTGCATACCCCTTCAATTTGATCAGGTATTGGGCCTGCCTACCCCTCTTACGACAATCCAAGGTAGCTTCCACCTCGAACTCTGTGTCTTTGCCGACCAAGATAGGGGGAGGAGGAGAAGACTCTTGTTCTGTAAAGGGGCTGGCAGTGACTGGCTTGAGCAGAGAGATGTGAAAGCCTGGATGGATCTTATAAGATCTTGGCAGGGTAAGCTCAAAGGACACTGGATTGATCTCCTTTTTAATCGTGAATGGGCCGATGAACCTTGGTCCAAGCTTTCTTGATGGACAAGTTAATTTCAGATTCATAGTGGACAGCCATACCTTGTCATCAACCTTAAATGTAGGACCCTCTTTTTTTCCTCTTGTCATAATGCCTTTTGTAGTTCTCCTGGGCCTTTTGTATTGTCTTTCGCAAGACCAGGTAGTTCTCTTGGATAAAGTTTACCCTGTCTTGTACTGCGTGTACTGCCGCTTCCGGTATTGTGTTTGGCAGAAAAGAGGGATGAAAACCGTCGTTTGTGCAGAATGGTGACTGGTTGGTTGACGCAACAAAAAACCCTTCATATGTAAAGAACACAGATAAAGGGGAGGTAAATGTGGACTTTGAAGGCACACACGAGACTAAAGCAAGGTAATTATATAAAATATAGATTTTTATTGATATATTACTAAAACAACTATGGCACAAACGTGCTCATAGTACAAGAAGACATCTTGATACAAGTGTATAAAAACAGTCTCTTGGGATAACCCATTTAGAGAAATTTGTAATGATACAAAATACCAGAGGAATATTTGGTACAGTACAGTCGTTTAAGGTTGACGCGTTTCGCTGGAAGGCTTCATCTGGACCTTTTCCCAAGCGACTGCTAATAGATAAAATTACAGATTTGCATTTAATAATGTAATAAATAAATACAGTCAAATAATAAACATCCTAGTACGTATAAGGCTCACATGACTGCCAAATATTCCCGTAAGTCCAAGGTAATCAGCAGGGCAGACACGGGATGAAGAGGCTGATGGTGGCTAAGTTCTACCTGTCTAGAAATATGGAAAAGTTTTTTATATATATTTAAGAATAAACCTAGTATATGTGAAAGTGAATCTAGCATATTAGGACTAGTGTCCATACACAACCAAAAGATTGTGGCAAACCAATGTAGCTATATTTGGATATCTATCGCACACAGTCACATTAACAAATAGCGAATGGGTGTATAGAGAAAAAGCAAACTGGACATGGTACAATGCACAATACATTGTATATGCCTGTGTAATATATGCAAAAAAGGTAATTTGAACATATCAAGTATAGAATGAATAGAAACAACTACCACATATGAGCGGGGGTTCTAAAAAATAATAATATATTGTATAAGTGTCTAATCCCTTTGTCATATGAAGTATAAAAATGATAGTAGTGTATATTTACCTGATATAAGAAGTATGTATAAGGCAGCCCCTGTCACGCACCTGGTGGTGGAGTCTGGCTTTCGCAGTGGTAGTGTACACAGGGAGCTCGGGAGTGCAGGATGGCATGAGGGTCGGACTGGGTCACTGGTTCTGGTAGGAGTCCATAGGTACGCTCGTGCACAAGAAGCGTGGTTGTACAGGCCGGGTCGTAAGCTGGCTGGCAAGGCGGTACAGAAGGAGCAGTGTTAGAAAAAGACTGTGCTGAGGGTTAATTGTATTTGATTGTGGTTTCCTCTATTTCCTGGACGAGCAGCTATATTTAAACTTCCTGCTTCCTGTAGCAAGTGCTGTCCTGTCTACAGCGTATCCGTGTTACTGAATGACCTGTTTGATCTGACTTCCTGTTTCCTGTGACCCGGCTTGTTACTTTTCATCACCTTCTGCCTGCACCAACCCCTGCTTGTGACCCAGACTACTCTCTGCCTGCTGCTCTGTACCTCGCTGCCCGCCTCCTGACAACCCGGCTTGTGACCCCGACTACTGTTTGCCTGCCCCCTTGGTCCTGCACCGTCCGCCTCTTGACGACCTGACCTGCCTCTTATCATCCCTCCATCTACTGCCGACCCCTCCGCCGGAGACTACCAGTGGCTAACGCTAACCTTCGAACCAGCTGCAGCAAGACTCCTGCATCAGCATCAGCCACTCTGCTAAGCCCTCGTGCCATCCTCTACTCCCAGGCTCCCTGTTCCCACTTCCAGGGGTCTGTGAGTCAGGAGATAGTAAGAGAGGTTGTTCCCTGCACAACAGACTCCTCCACCAGGTATGTGACAGTACAGGACAGCCATGCCTGAGTCTATGCAGGGACCCTCTCCGACGGACCAACTCTGCCAACATCTGATCGGCCTCACACAGGCCATCCAGACCTTGCAAGAGGGTTACCAAAGTTTGGAGGAACGTGTACAGGAACTCTCATCTCCTACCGTGGCCACGGTCACAGCTGAGATGTTTCCGGAGCCTGAGGTCCCCACACCTGAGAGGTTCTCAGGGGATCGCAGCAAGTTTCGGGCTTTCCGGAGTGCGTGTGAATTATATTTCACCCTTCAGCCAGGCATGTTCGCTCGTGAAGCCACCAAGGTGGGTCTCATGATATCCCTGTTGCGGGGAGATCCACAATCCTAGGCTCATCGCCTCCTGGAACGGAAGGCGACATCTTTGAATGACCTCACCTCCTTTTTCCGGGACATGTCTCTGCTCTATGCGGACCCTCACCAGATGGCCACCGCAGAAGCCGCACTGCATGCTTTGCAACAGGGGCATGAACCTGCAGAGAATTATGTCTCCAAGTTCAGGCACTGGAGTTCTGACACTGGCTGGGACAAGGCCACCCTCCGGCACCAGTTTCGTGTTGGGCTCTCCGAGTCCCTGAAGGACGAACTAGCACGAATTGGTGTTCCCCGCTCCCTGGACGGTCTTATGGACTTGACCATTCAAATAGACCGGCGTTTAAGGGAACGTTTCGGGGAGGTCTGGTCCAGCCGGGCGCCACCTCGCCCTACGCTCACCCCTGAAGAGCGACAACACCGGCAGCATAGCAACCTTTGTCTATACTGTGGCAGAGCCGGACATTAGGTGAGGTCCTGCCCGGCCAAGCAACGCAGATGCCTCACCATCGCTACAGCTGTAGCACCAGCCCCACCCAGCAACCCATTCCACATCGCTGTGCCTCTCTTGCTACAACTTCCTGGAGGGAACATTACAGTTTCCGCTATCGTGGACTCTGGAGCATGTAGTTGCTTTATTGGCTTGCTATTTGCCGCTCAGCACCAGATTCCATTACAAACCAAGGCCCGCGGTTTGATGGTACACCTGGCTGACGGAACAGCTTTGAAATCTGGTCTGGTCACCCAGGAAACTGTTCCACTGTTAGCCACTATACCCGATGGCCACCAAGAACTGCTCCGACTGGATGCAATTGCATCACCACTGTTTCCTGTTCTTCTGGGCCTACCATGGCTACGGGCACACAATCCCAGCATTGACTGAGTTACAGGAAGAATGCAATTCCGATCCCCCTACTGCCTCCAACACTGTCGGCCAGAGGCGCCTGACACGACTCCTACCTTACTATGTTTGGACTCTGACCCTGAACCTGATCCCTGCCAGTTGGTCCCCCTGGAGTACCATGCCTTTCTGGATGTCTTTAACAAAAAGGGGGCTGAGCTCGTTCCTCCTCATAGGCGCTATGACTGCCCTATCAAGCTCCTCCCTGGGGCAGAGATCCCCTTCGGAAGAATCTTCCCTTTGACAGAACTAGAGCTAAAAGCTCTCAAAATCTACCTCGATGACAACCTAAAAAAGGGGTTCATCCGGCCATCCACGTCGCCCGCAGGAGCGGGTATCTTCTTTGTGGAAAAGGACCGTTCCTTACAGCCCTGTATCGATTATCGGGAATTAAACATCACGGTAAAGAATCGTTATCCGCTTCCGCTGGTACCTGAGGTTAGGCATGGCCACTATCTTCACCAAGCTGGATCTCCGTGGAGCTTATAATTTGGTCCGAATCCAGGAGGGCGACGAATGGAAGACCGCCTTCCGTACCCGGTTCGCCCATTTTGAATACTTGGTGATGCCATTTAGGCTTTGTAATGCGCCCGCCACGTTCCAGCACTTAGTTAATGATATTTTGAGAGACTACCTAGACCTATTCGTTATCGTGTATTTGGATGACATCCTGATTTTCTCTCTCAACCTTGGAGGAGCACCGTCAACACGTCAAGTGTGTTTTGACTCGACTCCATCAGCACGGGCTTTATGCCAAGCCCGAAAAATGCGAGTTCGAACGCAGGAGCATTCAGTTCCTGGGATTGGTCATCTCAGTTTCTGGCATTAAGATGGACCCCAAGAAGGTTTCAGCCATCCTGGAGTGGCCGGTGCCGACCGACAAGAAGGGAATCCAGCATTTCATCGGATTCGCTAATTTCTATAGGAAATTTATTAAGGGGTTTTCGGCTATCGTGTCACCTATTACACAGTTGACCAAACAGAATAACCGGTTTTGCTGGTCCCCCGAGGCACAGGCAGCTTTTGAGACCCTCAAGAAGGTGTTTACATCTGCACCGGTCCTTAAACATCCCGACCCAGCTTTCCCCTACGTCCTTGAAGTGGACGCCTCAGAAACGGCAGTGGGAGCAGTGCTTTCTCAAAGACTCAAAGGCACCAAGGCCCTACTCCACCCTGTTGCTTTCTTCTCCCGCAAGCTAACCGTACCTGAAAGAAACTATGATGTGGGGGACAGAGAGCTTCTGGCCATCAAGTCAGCACTTGAGGAATGGCTCTACCTCCTGGAAGGGGCTACACATCCGATCTTGGTCTATACCGACCACAAGAACCTCGAATACTTACGAGCAGCTAAGAGGCTGAAGCCACGGCAGGCCAGATGGACACTCTTCTTTTTGAGGTTCTCTCTGCATATTACGTATAGGCCGGGATCAAAGAATACGAAACCCGATGCGCTTTCGCGCATGTTCTGCAAACCTGGAAACCTTATACCTTCTGACACAATACTTCCCTCTGGAAACTTCCTACTGATGCAGGAAGATCTCATGGCATGAATCAAGCGGGCTTCAACGGGATACACCGACCTTTTGGACACCACACTACAGGCCAAGGAGGGGCTACTCTGGCATGACGATAAAATCTTTGTGCCCGAGGAACTACGCACAGCGGTACTCGAACAATGCCATGACCATAAACTGGCAGGGCACTTTGGGGCTCTTAAAATAATTGATCTCTTGCAGCGTACTTTCTGGTGGCCTCAGTTCAAAAGAGACTGTAGAGTTTATGTGGGGTCATGCACGACTTGTATACAGAACAAGAGCAGCAAAGCCAGGGCCTGGGTCTTCTGAACCCGCTTCCAGTTCCGGAGAGACCATGGAAGATTATAGCCATGGACTTTATTGTAGAATTACCCCCTTCTCAAGGGTACTCCACTATCTTTGTAGTGATCGACCGTTTGACAAAGATGGCTCACTTTGTACCCATGAAGGGCACACCCTCGGCCCCCGAAACTGCAGAGGTATTCATAAAAGAAATTGTAAGACTACATGGGGTCCCAGCAAACATTGTCTCAGACCAGGGTGTGCAGTTTACCTCAAGATTTTGGAAGACATTATGTAAGTCACTCAAGGTTGAACTATCCTTCTCTTCGGCATATCATCCACAGTTGAATAGGCAAACCAAAAGGACCAATCAGACCTTAGAACAATATCTCCGGTGTTTTTCCTCTTTCTCACAGGATGATTGGGTCCCGTTGTTGCCTCTTGCAGAGTTTGCTTACAACAACTCTATCCACTCTGCCACTAAGCAATCTCCATTTTTTGCAAACTATGGCTTACACCCATCCTTTCTGTCTTGCCCTCTTCCGGAGGTTCCGGTACCTGCCGTAGATGCGACAATAAGATTCTGGGACACTAACAACCGGCTGCTTCAAGAAACCATGCAAAAGACCCAGGAGTACAATAAAAGAGTCTTTGACCGAAAGAGACGAGAATTAAATCTTGAACCCGGGGAGCAGGTCTCGTTGTCAACTGCAAACCTCAAAATGGCTTGCCCATCAAGAAAGCTGGGTCCTAGGTTCATTGGCCCTTTTCCCATCAGGAGAAGAATCAATAGGGTCGCCTATGAACTGGAGCTACCCAGTTCGCTGCAGGTACACCCCGTGTTTCATGTGACTTTGCTCAAACCCGCGGTCCCTAACCCTTTTCCGGAACGGAGGACAGGTCCTCCAAAACCAGTATTAGTAGACGGTGAAGAGGAATTTGAAGTGGAATCCATCTTAAACTGTAGGAAGAGAGGAGGCCATATTCAATACTTAGTGAAGTGGAAGGGCTACGGCCCAGAAGAAAACTCCTGGGAGCCTGCAGATCACATTCATATGGATGAACTCATCCGATCCTTCAAGGAGAACAACCCTGCTAAACTAGCCTGTTTGGGCATCCAGAGGCTGCCCCTTGGGGGGGGGCAATGTTAGAAAAAGACTGTGCTGAGGGTTAATTGCATTTGATTGTGGTTTCTTCTATTTCTTGGATGAGCAGCTCTATGTAAACTTCCTGCTTCCTGTAGCAAGTGCTGTCCTGTCTACAGCGTATCCGTGTTCCTGAGTGACCTGTTTGATCTGACTTCCTGTTTCCTGTGACCCGGCTTGTTACTTCTCATCACCTTCTGCCTGCACCGACCCCTGCTTGTGACCCTGACTACTCTCTGCCTGCTGCTCTGTACCTCGCTGCCCGCCTCCTGGCAACCCGGCTTGTGACCCCGACTACTCTTTTCCTGCCCCCTTGGTCCTGTACCGTCCGCCTCTTGACGACCCGGCCTGCCTCTTATCATCCCTCCATCTACTGCACGGGCTCCCGGCCCGTCCGCCGGAGACCACCAGTGACTAACGCTAACCTTCAACCCAGCTGCAGCAAGACTCCTGCATCAGCCACTCTGCTAAGCCCTCGTGCCACCCTGTACTCCCGGGCTCCCTGTTCCCACTTCCAGGGGTCCGTGAGTCAGGATAGTAAGAGAGGTTGTTCCCTGCACAACAGACTCCTCCACCAGGTATGTGACAAGCGGGCAGATGGGTGGTCGAGTCCAGGCAGGGTCGTTAACAGGCAGGCGGCAGAAATACAGCAGGGCTAGGCAGAAGGGTGGTCGTAGACAATCCAAGGGTAGGTGCAGACAGAGATCAACGAAATCAGGCAGGCCGGGTCACAGGAATAGATAATCAGGATAAAGGAAGCTCAGAAATGCACACTAAACGCTGTAGATCAGACAGCACCTGCTACAGGGTGCACACTGTTTAAATAGAGCCACCCGGCGCCGCCTCCTACGGGAGCGCACGGAAAGCACAACAAAGTGCACACAAGTCCTCAGCACAGTCTTCTTCTAACAGCCCCCCTTAAGATTAAGATGGGCGGGGAGACATCTTAAGAACCCCACAATGGATTGTAAAAACCATGTAAGTGTAAGAAATAATATAATTACTCTGGGCAATACAGCTGAATAATTAAAGAAGATGTAAATAAAAAGGCAAAGTACCTGTATAAAGGATATATGCCTCCAAAGGGGACAGATAGAGCCTTTTTAGATACTGGGTGGTAAGCCTCTAAAAAGCAAACCAGAAAAAGAGATGATAATAGTTCACTGATGCTGGCCCAATTAGTTGAGCAATATAATAGCTCAATGTGGTTGTATACCTGCTAATTGTAGTTGGTGACTATCGGGCAGATAACATAGAGAAATGACCCAGATAGACAGATAATGCCAGGATCAGGAAGGATGCATCTCCATACCTGGAAAGTATCTGGAAGTAAGGGATATATAGTTTAAAAAGATGTCATCAAGAAATTTCAAAATGAATTTGCGGACGTTATTGACCAGGCCTATCAACTTGGGATCATTGACAAGGATATGTATGAAACAATCTTTGTCAAAAATCCGCGCATACCTACATTTTATGCGCTACCAAAAACACACAAAAACTTCAGTAAACCACCAGGGAGACCAATTGTCTCCGGAAATGGTTCTAATACTGAACAAATTAGTCGTTTGATTGATGCGCACCTTAGACCCCACGTAGTAGCTTTACCCTCGTATATACAGGACACACCAGATCTCCTTCGGAGGCTGGAAGATCTTCTTGTTCCTTCTGACGCCCTACTTGTAGCTATTGATATAGAGGCCCTCTACAGCAGTATTCCACATACCAAAGGCATACGAGTGGTTCGGAAATTCCTCTATGAGAGACACCAAGACTTCTGGGAGCGTGATCTCTGATGACAGGTTCTCTGCCTATTGGCCGTGTGTCCTCCTCTGGCTCCGATACATAGACAACATGTTCGTGCTGTGGTCAGGGCCAGAGGAGGAGCTGCACCGATTTATGGCAGAAATGTCGGTGAATGATTTCAATTTGAAATTCACCATGCAGTCAAATTCTACACACATTCCCTTTTTGGAAATTGAGATCCAGTTGAATCCTAATGGCCACTTGTCAACCACTCTCTACAGAAAGCCTACAGCAGGAAACACAATAATCCATGCCCAGAGTTTCCACCCAAAACCTCTAATACACAGCATACCCTATTCTCAATACTTACGCCTATGCAGAATCTGCTCAACAGATGAGGCATTCCAACAGGAGGCCAACAACCTTTGAGATAGACTTATACTAAGAGGATATTCACATTCATTACAACGGAAAGCCTACAACAAGGCCTACCAACGCTCTAGAGAGGAAGTAATGTTCTGTAGACCTAGGCCTACAGAGGACAATATAGTTCGACTTATCACCCCCTACACTAGACAACACAATCAAATTAAACAAATACTTCAGGAACACTGGTACCTACTTACAAATTATAATATTCTACAAAAGTATATTAAAGATTATCCTGTTACCTATAAACGAGCTTGATCAGTTAAAGATAGAGTTACGCGCAGTCATTTCCAGGTGCCAGATGGAGACTCTTTGGAGCCCCTGAGAGGCACATGGCAATGTGGTGATTGCAACTTCTGCCACTGGATTTTTGAAAATCAATCGTTTTACTTACCCAATGGCCGACTACACACTGTACAGCACTATGTAGACTGCCAAACCATTGGCAAAGTCTATATGATGTTTTGTGAATTTGGACCGTTTTATGTGGGAAAGACCAAACGGATCAAAGATCACATATACTATGGTAATAAGAACATCCTCTCAACCCCAATAGGCCGACATTTAGGGCTGCATCATAATAACAATACAGAGGTTGTTCTCTTTGCAGCATTGGAGAGAGTGTTGGAGAACCCAAGGGGGGATGAATTTGATAAAATCATTTTGCAAGGAGAAACACGATGGATATACTTGCTTAATGCTACCCAGAAGCCAGGCCTTAACCGCTTGCCGACGGCTGATCGGCAATTGACGGCGACAATGTGGCTCTGTAACGCGAATCGTACGACGGCGGCCGCGATACAGAGCCACTGTGAGCGCGCGCGCGCCGCCGGAGGCGCGCCCGCGCGCTCACTGTGTCCGGGGGGTCCAGGGAGCGGGTGCGGCGGCTTCGACACATTTACGGTAACCGTCACTTCCCCAATTGGACGTCCCCCGCGAGATTCCCAATTGACACAAGGGACCCGCACAAGAATGACATCCCCCTGAACGGATCGACCCCTTTCCTTCACCAGTGTCGGAAGTGAATGTGCTTCCGACACTAGTGAAGGGAAGGGGGAGTGTGTCTCGCCTCCAGGCACAAATGTATGTGCCTGGAGGCGAGTAAGCGAGGCCCCCCCCCCGTAGCGCCCACCGGCCGCCGTTAGCTTCGGCGGCGTGGGCGAGGGACCTGGGGGGCCTGTGTCACTCGCGCGCCCGCGCGGAGGCCGCCGCGCGCGCGCGAGTGTCACCGAGACATAGCGCCGGCGGCAGCA
>BLSH010337651.1:145114-161784 GCA_018402905.1 Glandirana rugosa | reverse complement strand
TCCCCCCCCCCCCCCCCCCGGGGGGTCTCCCACTCTCTCCATTCTGCTGTAATATATGTAGGTATAATTGATTAGTAGTTGCACCATTAGATTGTGCTAGAACTTCAGCTTTGTCATTATTGGTGTGTTTGTTTATGTGTTCTGTTTTGATTCAGCATTCCATACCCGTCTGTCCGTTTTTATTCTGCCCTTACAGACTGGCCAATATGATGGCCCAGATTTAAATCTCTTTCTATAGGGATAATCTAGGGTCCTTATTACATATGTTATATACCACCTGTGAAACTATGTGTGTCACTCTGTCTGACATACTACCGTTAATCCCTTGTCCAATTTAGGTGGGTGGGCATATGCTGTCCATACCCCCATTTGGAGGTAGACGTCTTGTATCCAGGGGCGTGCCGCACGCTGATGCATTCGGCGTTCGTGCGCCCCTCCCACAGGGTCCTTGTCACATCCGGAGCACGGCTCTCATTGAGCATGCGCTGGCCCTTTGGACCCCACATCGCGATGCTCGTTGGCGTTGCGGTCCAGTGACGTCACGACACGCCCCTCGCTTTCACGCTGGGGGTAGTGTAGACGCGTCGTGGCGGGGGATAAAGCACAGACGCCTATCTGGCACTGGACAAGGTAATTCACACTCTTACATTCAAGCGGACATTCATCTTTCAATTTTTTTAAACTATATATATCCCTTACTTCCAGATACTTTCCAGGTATGGAGACGCATCCTTCCTGATCCTGGCATTATCTGTCTATCTGGGCCATTTCTCTGTTATCTGCCCGATGGTCACCAACTACAATTAGCAGGTATACAACCACATTGAGCTATTATATTGCTCAACTAATTGGGCCAGTATCAGTGAACTATCATCATCCCTTTTTCTGGTTTGCTTTTTAGAGGCTTACCACCCAGTATCTAAAAAGGCAACTATCTGTCCCCCTTGGAGGCATATATCCTTTATACAGGTACTTTTGCCTTTTTATTTACATCTTCTATAATTATTCAGCTGTATTGCCCAGAGGAATTATATTATTTCTTACACTTACATGGTTTTTACAATCCATTGTGGGGTTCTTAAGACGTCTCCCCGCCCATCTTAATCTTAAGGGGGACTGCCTTATACATACTTCTTATATCAGGTAAATATACACTACTATCATTTTTATACTTCATATGACAAAGGGATTAGACACTTATACAATATATTATTATTTTTTAGAACCCCCGCTCATATGCGGTAGTTGTCTCTATTCACTCTATACTTGATATGTTCAAATTACCTTTTTTGCATATATAACACAGGCATATACAATGTATTATGCATTGTACCATGTCCAGTTTGCTTTTTCTCTATACACCCATTCGCTATTTGTTAATGTGACTTTGTGCGATAGATATCCAAATATAGCTACATTGGTTTGCCACAATCTTTTGGTTGTGTATGGACACTAGTCCTAATATGCTAGATTCCCTTTCACATATACTAGATTTATTCTTACATATATATAAAAAAACTTTTCCATATTCTAGACAGGTAGAACTTGGCCACCATCAGCCTCTTCATCCCCTGTGTCCGCCCCCCTGATTACCTTGGACTTACAAATATTTGGCAGTCATGTAAGCCTTATACGCACTAGGATGTTTATTATTATTTGATTGTATTCATTTATTACATTATTAAATGCAAATATGTAATTTTATCTATTAGCAGTCGCTTGGGAAAAGGTGCAGATGAAGCCTTCCAGTGAAACGCGTCGACCTTAAATGACTGTACTGTACCAAATATTCCTCTGGTATTTTGTATCATTACAAATTTCTCTACATGGGTTATCCCAAGAGACTGTTTTTTTACACTTGTAACAAGATGTCTTCTTGTACTATGAGCACATTTGTGCCATAGTTGTTTCAGTAATATATCAACATCAATATATAACAAACCCCAGACCTGTAAATGACTACCCTTGCTCCTGGTACAAGTGGTACAAGAACTTATGTAGTCCTTACAATCTTGTCTCAGCTTGGGCCACCAGTAAGATCGTTGGATCAGTTCTGATGTCTTATGGACCCCAAAATGACCCGCAAGTAGGTGGTCGTGGAAAGTCTTGAGGACCTGGGTTCTGGCTTCCTTGGGTACAAAGATCTTATTCCCATGCCATAACAGTACATCCTGCTTCCTGAGTGCGGAAACCTTAAGTTGGGTTGAATCATCAGAAAGTTCTGAGGGGACAAGATGGTGCTGGGGGGTGGTGACCTCAGGTGTCTCTGGAAACATACGGGAGAGTGCGTTAGCATTTCCGTTCTTGGAGCCTGGACGATATGTCAGATGAAGGTTGAATCTGGAGAAACAGAGGTTCCACCGAGCTTGTCGGGGTTTTAGATGCTTGGCTGATTTTAGATATTCCAGATTTTTGTGGTCTGTGAATATCATGATGGGGGTGAGCCACTCCTTCCAACAGATATCTCCATTCCTCCAATGCGATTTTAATCGCTAGCAGCTCTCGGTCTCCCACGTCATAATTCCTTTCTGCCGGGCTCATCTTACAGGAGAAAAAGGCAACTGGATGTAATAATGCCTTAGGCCCCTGGTGTTGGGAAAGGACTGCTCTTGTGGCGATTTCCGAAGCATCAACTTCAAACACAAAGGGCAAGGCCGGATCTGGATGCTGCAGGACCGGGGCTGATGTGAACACAGTTTTTAGCTTCTCAAAGGCAACCTGGGCCTCTTGTGTCCATTGGAAGCGGGCATGCTGACGGGTCAGCTGGGTGATCAGAGCAATGATGCCAGAAAAGTTCTTGATAAACCTCCGATAAAAATTTGCAAAGCCCACAAATCTCTGGACACCTTTCTTGTCGGTGGGGGCTGGCCATTCCAATATGGCTGACACTTTCTGGGGATCCATGGCCACCCCATCTGTGGAGATAACTAGACCCAGAAAATGGATGCACTTTTCAGCTTTTGCATACAGTCCATGTTTCCTTAAAGTGAGCAAGACTTTCTTAACATGGGTTCTGTGTAGTTCCAGGGTAGCAGAGAAGATCAGGATATCATCCAGGTAAACAATCAGGAAATGGTCTAGAAATTCTCTGAAGATGTTGTTCACAAAATTCTGAAAAGTGGCTGGAGCATTGCATAGTCCAAAAGGCATGACAAAGTATTCAAAATGTCCGAAACGAGTTTGAAATGCTGTTTTCCACTCGTCTCCCTCTCAAATGCGCACCAAGTTGTATGACCCTCTCAATTCCAACTTAGTGAAAATTCGGGCACCGCGGAATCTTTGAAACAGTTCAGGAACAAGAGGCAGAGGGTAACTATTCTTGATCGTGATTTTATTTAGCTCTCTATAGTCCACACAGGGTCTCAAAGTGTGATCCTTCTGTACAAAGAAGATTCCTGCACCAGCTGGGGAGGAAGAGGGCCGGATGAACCCATTTTCCAAGTTCTCATCAATATATTGGCACAATGCCTCCAATTCAGTCTCTGATAATGGAAAGATCTGCCCGAAAGGGATCTCAGCTCCTGGCAAAAGTTCAATTGGGCAATCATACGGGCGAAGAGGGGGTAACACTTCCGCCTTCTTTTTGTCTAAGAAATCCAGGAAATCATGGTATGATGTGGGAATAGCCTGGCCAGTGTTGGAGGCTGGCTGAACAGTAAGACAGCTGGTCAGAGAGATGGATTCCGGGGACAGGCAGGACTCCTGGCAGTAGGTTGATTGGAAGAGAATCTCCCCCTTTCTCCAATCGATCTGTGGGTTGTGGGCCCGTAACCATGGAATCCCAAAAATCACAGGAAACATAGGGGAACCAAGGATGTCAAAACGGAGATATTCCTTGTGACCGGATACTGTTGAGGCGAGTGTAGGCACAGTCTCATGGGTTACGGGCCCAGACCCGGGAATGGTCCCATCAGCCAGGTGGACTTCAAGTCTTTTTTTCTTAGGCTGTACGGCACACAAAGTCTTTTTACAAGTGCAGAGTCCATAAAACAGCTGCATGCCCTGGAGTCGATGATCGCTGGTATTTGGACCTCGCCTTCAGCCACCTGTAACGAGATATGAAGAACCAGGTGAGATGGAGATGCTCCAGCAACCTGCAAATGTATGGGGCTCTGGCGGGCAGACTTACTTAGCCTTACAGGACAGCTGTTAATGAAATGTCCATTTACTCCACAGTAGAAACAGAGGTTGGCCATTCGGCGGCGACGTCTTTCCTCTGGTGTTAGGGATGCATGGACTAGGCCCAGCTGCATGTGTTCATCTTCGGGGAGGTTGACAGCAGGTTGCACTGGAACAGGTACTGGAACAGAGGGAACTTTGGGCAGCATCCAAGTTGGCCGAGGTGCTTGAGAACGTTCTGCTCGCCGTTCCCACAAACGCCTGTCCAGCTGGATGGATAGCTAAATAAGCCCCTCTAGGGTAACGGGAGCTTGTGCTCCCGCCAACTCATCTTTGAGAGTCTCAGAAAGTCCCAGCTGATATTGATGTCTGAGGGCGGCCTCATTCCACTGGGTGTCAGCAGCCCATTTGCGGAAATCCACCGTATAGTCCTCCACTGTACGCCGCCCTTGTTGCAAGGAGTGTAGGGTAGATTCTGCTGTAGTGGTGTGCTGTGGCTCATTGTACAGCAGAGACATGGCTTCGAAGAATGCCTCTACTGAGGCAATGGCAGGATCCTTCTGCTCCAAGAGATGGTGCGCCCAGGACTGGAGTTCATCAGATAGTAGTGAAATTATGAATCCCACCTTAATAGTCTCTTGGGAAAAAGTCCTTGGTTGCAAGGTCAAGTAGAGTAGACAAGCATTTTTAAATGCCCTGAACTTTCTTCAGTCACCCATGAAGCATTCTGGTGTGGGGGTCCTTGGCTCAGGGGATGGAACAATCACAGCAGTGGCTTGAGCTGGTTGTTCTTGGGCAGGTGCAGCAGAAGAGGTGGATGCTGGGGTCAGAGACGTGGATAGATGCTGAAGACGTCCCAGCTGGAAATATCCCTCCTGAAGCCTTGTCACCGCCTGGGTAAGAGCCGCCACCTTCTGGCATAAAGCCTCTAGTGGGGAAGCGCCTCCGTTGGCCTCTGACATGGCTGGATTTATACTGTCAGTTACCTGGTTGGAGGCTAAGGTGCAGAGAGTGCTTCCCTTGCAGCTAGGTGCAGAGCACCCCCTGAAGGTGGAACAGGGAGTGCTATGCCCGGAGAGGCAGGGGTTACTGGTTAGTGCAGGCCAGGTGCGTAGACTCCCAGGATGGCTGTGCTGGAACCAGGACATGCTGCTGGGCTGGAGTCCCCTTGGTACACTGGAGCACACGTGGCAGGAGCAGGGTGAACCGTAATCAGTATCAGGGTCAAGCTGGAGGTCATACACAGGATAGCAAGCAGAGTCAATAGTCTTAATTCAGGAGTAGCCAGAAGCAAAGTCAAAAGCCAGGCCGAGGGTCAAACACTGATCAGGAGCCGGAGTGCAGAGTAGTGAGACAAGCCAGGGGTCAAAGCCAGGAATCAGGATCAGGATGGTCAGGACAAGCCAGGTCGGTAGCCGAGGATCAGATCAGTCAGGAACAGGAACACAAGGAACAGCAGGAAGCTAAAGATAATCCAGCAACTAATGGCTCTTCTGCACAGGTTTAAATAGGGCATTGGGCACCAACATCTGTCACGCATTGCGTACGAACGGACGTGCGCACTAGCGTTCGTGACTTTCCGTTCGTTCCCGCTCTTCTGCGCATGCGTACTGGCGCATTCCTTCATGTCAACGGAGAATACCTCTGCTGCTGGATCGTTCTCTGACAACGGATGCGGAGAAAGCCATCAACTAGGTTTTCATAAGAGCTACCTTTAAACATATCGGACTCCGATCATCTATGCGGAGTTGGATTCTATCCCTTTACTCCTTCCCCACAGCTGTGGTCAAGGTTAATGAAACGAGATCCAACTTCTTCAACATCCATAACAGCACACGGCAAGGATGCCCCTTACCCCCACTGATTTTCATACTCTCTCTGGAACCCTTCCTGTGCACAGTAAGGGCAGCCTCTGCCATTGTCGCATACCACAAGGCGTCCGGAATGCACAAAGTGGCCGAATTTGCGGATGATCTGATTTTCTTCCTAACGGTGCCTCTTACCTCCCTCCTGAATCTGCTTCAGTCCTTACAAGATTATGGCTCTTTCCTTTTTCCAAATTAATTTATGAAAGTCCTCGGTTCTTAATATAATGGTGGATCGGAATGTGGTTGGATTGTTGAGAGTCCCCTCTTCATTGGGCTACCAACTCCATTCACTATCTGGGCTTTGACATCACCTCCGACCCTCTTAACCTGTACTCAGCCAACTTTGTCCCATAACTAGATCGCCTTAGGGCAGATCTTCTCCACTGGCACTCGCTCACATTAACATGGTTTTGCCGCTGCAATACCCTCAAGATGACCATTCTGCCCAGGGTGCTATACTTGAAGCAGGCACTCCCTATTCTATCTGCCTACCCCCTCCATTCTCCAAACGAGTCAACTCCCTGTTTCAAGACTTTGTCTGGTCCCTCCCTGGGCAGTACATTGTTGGTGACTAGTGAAGCCTTCCGACACTCCTCAGTGTCACCCTCTCCCTCCCCTATGGTGCCAATCTTGGGCAATCCGGGCTTTGCACCTGGCCTTCAGAACCCTCACTTCCAGCAGCTGGTGAAGAGTGGGCGGCTCCATCTCTATGACTTTGTGGGCCCGGGCGGCCAGCTTTCCCCCTTCTCTGGGGTGACTGCTGCGGACCCTCCATTGGACTTCTGGAGTGGGCTGCAGCTACGCACTTTTTTGCGTGGGTGCTTGCGATCTCTGGGCATATCTCTGCAACTCACAGTACTGGAAAACATGTGCCACAGGAGGGAGCCAACCCGCCATTGTCTCTCGACAATCTATGCCTCATTGATCAGACCAGCGGAGGGGTTCGATCCTCCGTTCCTTTCAAGTTGGGAGTCGGAACTGAACACCCAATTCACTGACTCACAAAAAGAGAATATCCTTCACTTTGCGCAGAAGTCCTCCATAGCTACCAGAGTACAGGAGATTGACTATAAAATGCTGACCCACTGTTATAGAGTTCCCGCCACCCTGCACAGATTCTTTCCTCAAGTTTCCAACCATTGTTGGCGGTGCAGTAATTTGGAGGGGACGATGCTGCATATTTTTTGGGACTGCCCCAAACTCGGACCATTTTGGCACGGGGTGGCTTCCACAATCAAACACCTGACTAATGTTGACCTGGAGGGGAATTCCGCTGCATGTCTGCTTTATCTCTCCACACAACCTATTCAGAAGTACAAGGCCTCCCTCATGATTCAGCTGCTGAATGCGACCAGGGCATGTATCCCTCTTTGCTTGAGATCGGAGAACCCACCGTCTATAGCTCTCTGGTTTTCTAAAGTCAACGAACTGAAAGATATGGAAGATCTCACTGCCACCTTGCACAACTGGGTGGAGATCTTTCATGAGACCTGGAGACCCTGGAAGCACTTTGTTTATACCGACGCATACCTTTGGGAGATCTCGCAATCTACCTGATCACCTGGTCATTGCTCACCTCACCTGGGCGAGAGGCCCTAGCTGTCCGCTTTCCACTCTACCTTCCCTCTCTCTTTTCTTGACCTTGTTCCCCCCCCCCCCCCTCGACCTACTCCCTTCCCTTCCTCCCCTGGATACCTGGTTTAGCCGTGGGAATTTTTTTCTAAGGCTGTAGTATGTATCCTTACCCGCATCCCGCCGATGTTCTATTCCTGATCCATCTGGCCGCCGGGGTAACCGGCATCCTGACATTGTACATTGCACTTGTATTAACATATAGTGCAGTCCGTCATGTATGTCCATATGCCAGGGTCTAGTTACGTGTTAGTTCTTCTAGTTCTACCAATAATTGATGCAGTGCGGAACTGTTACAATCTCTGTTATTATCTGGACAATGTATAACTGGGTCGGTCGATTTGTATATCTGTTCTTGTAACCCTTTTTCTTTTGACATCTGATCATATTTTGTCTATTTTGTTTACTTTGTATGTGAAAAAGTAAATAGAAAATAGAAATAGAAGGAATTACAAAAAAAGATTTTTCAACTGTGGAGTAACTTTGGCAAAGTCAACACAACTCCACTAAGCACAATTGTAATCCACTTTTGGTCAAGAAGAACACATCACAGTCTGAGGATATCACCAATAGTATCTAGGATCAGGCAATTGCAAAGGCACTTGAGCCAATAGTTGTGATGTAGTGCTGGATATCCTTTTGGTTAGGTCGACGAATAATTACACAGTCAAAATAGATGTGGCGACCATAATCCCAGGTCTTTAGGATGTTTGCATACTTTTCAGTAGATCGTGGTGACATTTTTCAATTTACCATGAACAGGAATATTGAAGTAATTCCAGATAGCAGCATCAATCCATTGCATTCATTTTTCCTGTATCTCTTTTTCCAAGTAAGCAGGCACATACGGATATCGATAGCCTTCTTTATGACAATCCTCTGTGACTTGGACAGCCTGGGCAACACTTTGGGATCTCCACACCCAGGCAGAATCTGCGTGTCCACTGCACGTTGAACCCGATACCCAGCAAGGGTGTCAGGCTTACAGGGTACTTTAACTGACAGGAACGGTTTAGGCTTAGCAGTCTTAGAAATTTGAGCCCAGTTTGCCCACCATTCTTCCTCTAATGAATTTGCAAGGCACAAGCATGGTATCACATCAGTAGACCTTTACATTTTTTACACTAGAGGCCTTAACAGGGAGGATCTCATCCTCCTCCACATCACATCATTGCTCCTCATCACTATCAGTCCACTTTTCAGGCCAGGACAAAGTGTCTGAAAACAGTTCAGAAATCCAGTCAGACGGAATGTCTGCATCAGATACATTAGAGTACTCTTCGGCCGGGAGCAAGTTGCGCTTTGAACTAGCAACCCTGGGTATATCAAACTCCACTCCCTTACCGGCCCCAGGCTTTACAGTCCCCACAGGCACAATGCTTTCACCCAAATTAGGTTTACCGATCTCTGGTGTGTTCTTCCTAGGGGGCTCTGTCATCAATGAGCGCAGATGGGCCCGTCCGCAGCCCTGCGAGATGACTGGAGTACCTGGCCTTGAAGCAGTCACAAAGGTCAGAAGAGCAGCGTCTTTGGTAGGCCGAGTGATGGCAGCAGGACTTTTAGTGGTTCCTTGAACCGGGATGGCAACATTCTTGTCCCAGTCCACCTCTAATGCCCGTGGGGGTGACGTTGGCGAGACTGCCTCAAGTAGGTGTTCCCCGCAGTGTCCGCAGATGATGCAGGGCTGCACACTGGTAGCAAGATTGGAACATTTCTCGCAGACTAGCCCATTAGCTTCATAGCCTCCTGCAGTGTAGAGCGTGAGGCTACCTTTGGGTACATACCGCACTCCGGTATTTGTCAAGCCGCCTTTTGGTCCACTCAGGCTGGGACCAACAACTGCAACGTAATTCTTCCAATCTACCATAACAACACCGCAGCATGTGCTCAGATAATGGCGTGGCTCTCAGCAGCATCTCCTCCTCCTCTGCAGAGAGACAACTCCTCCCCCTGCCAAGGGATTGGTTCACATGCTTTCCAGGAACTTCAGGGCCCGCCGCCTTCTTCCCGCGGCACGCTAAACTTTAATGGAATCTCCCTTAACCCCTGCAGCTCTGGCGTAAAGTGAGAAAAAGATCCGGCTGACACTCTCCCATGAGCAACGAGACACGTTGATTCTTCCCCACATAGTTGAAATGTATAACAGTCTATGAGGAATAAAGATGTTAATTGCCACTTCCCCATGGAGCCAGACCAAATCCTGGTGTAGTTGCAATCCATTTCTAGGGATGACCACTGCAGGAACAAGGTCTTTGCCCCATGTTTGGCGCCAAATGTAGCAGTGTCCCCGACCCCTAGAGGCCTAGTGGTGACCTCCAGAGCCAGGGAGAGCTGAAAGCCTTCCTCGAAGTGTGGGTTATTAGGCATGGTGGGTGTAATGCAAGTTGGAAACATGGGCGCCAGTCCCATTTTGGATGCAAGAAAAAGAGATTTATTGTCTCTTAACAGAACTGGTTGAGAGAGGGCTAGGGCCAGGACACCCTTAGGTAGATGCAAAAGCAATTGGTAGACTCCGGGACAAAAAGAATAGGCAGACAGCTATACAGGTAGAGGGCCTTTAAGCTGGTTTCAGCAACTGTATTTGTAGAACTTCTGTCTCCTATGGCAGCTGAACTCTGAACTTTCAATGGTCAATGCAGATCTGTACACGTAACTCACAATAACTCGTTATAGATCTTCTATCACATCTCACAGTATCCTACAGTAGATCTTCACTTACTGAGCTCCCGGTCTCTCACTGAACTTCAAGATCCCAGTCGTCCCTGGATCCCCTGAGCTCTTCCACAGCTAAACCCACTGTATCTTCCTCAAGTGTCACTCCTGCTAACCCGCTGGGTCCCTGGCTTGGCACTCTGCTGAAGCTTTCCCACTTCTTCACCATCCCCGGCTAGTGAAAAGACTGCTCTGGTACTTCTTCAGACTACCATAAACTGGTCTCTGATAACAGGAGCGGTTGTCCCTTAGAGGCAACTGTTTCCCCTTTACCTCTAGCCTTGACTCTCACTTGCCGCTGGCAACCAGTGTGGTTGTCCCTGATAGCAACTGCTTCTCCTTTGCCCCTGGCAACAATTTGGTTCCCTGTCCGGCTGAACCTCTGCAACTTGTTTGTGTTCCAGGCCTGAAGCCCCAACCCCACGCTCCTTCCCTCACTCCTGGATAGGCCTCAGGCAGCCTAGCAGCCCAGTGCTCCCGGGATAGGCCTCTGGCTTCTGGGCTCGCAACTCGGAGCACTACTTCACACGTCCACCCAGACAGCCATCCAGACGGCACAGAACCCCGATCCCCTGGCTCCTCCCGAATAAATAGGCTCTCCCAGCAGGCCAAGCGGCAAAGGAAACCCCTGCCAATTGGCTGGGACAACCTATCCACCCCTAGTCTGGATTCACTGTGCCCTTGTCACTCTAATGCCACAGGCAACAATGCCAGTGATAGCTGACATAGGTGCATCAAACCCAGATTTAGGGAAAAGTCAGTGGATCTCCCTAACAATAAATTACAAAGTGCAGTAAACCTATTCATTCCGATAGTGACAGTGAAAAAAAGTCCTTTTAAGTAAAGTTCATAAAAAGTCTTCTAAATCAATAGATACCTTCATTCTTCAATGTGAAATACTGTAAACCATCAACAGCAATTACTTATTTACCCAATAGTACTCAATAAGCAATTGCTGGTGATGGTTTACAACAATATTTTACATTGAAGAATGACGAGATCCATTGATTTAGAAGACTTTTTATGAACTCTATTTATAAGGACTTTTTTTCATTGTCACTATCGGGATTAATTGGTTTACTGTACTGCACTTTGCACTTTATTGTCAACTGTTCCACAATATATGATTTATATTTTAGCACCCCCTCATGCCTATATTAGTTTTACAGTTTAGGTATTTCCTACACTTAGGGGGGAGACTTTTTTGTTCATTTTGTTTTCATAGTTTTATCACTTACACTCAATTTAAGAGTTTTTGAAATGGTGCAAGGTTATTTCTAATATTTTTACAGTAATTATGTGCCAACAATAAAATGATAGGTGCCAAAAGTAAAATGATCTTTTCTTAAATAATTGTAGATTTGTTTACTTTGATTAACCAGTCATCTGCAGGTAAGATTAAAAAAAACAGAAGGTTGTTTTCTTAAATGATTAAATAATGTGGTATCTGAAAACTTAAAGCATATCTAAACCGCAAAGCAAAAAATTAACATGCAGGTTGCCAGTTGCCAGTTTAGCAGTCTGTAGATCCATTTAAAGATTTGTTCATTTTCATTGTAATTTCCCAGCGTGGATATTACCTGTTTTTTTTAGTCCGTAGTTGTGGCTGCATTGGTTTTCTTTTTCCAAGATTTTTTCACCTGGTGGTTCTGCAGATAACACACTTAGGTGTACGTTTATTAAACTGAGGAGTTTTCTGTCAGTTCAGTTCTCAGCAGTTCTCAGAGGAAAATGATCTCCTCTGCAGCCTGTTTATAAACTTGTGAACTTCTGTTCTCAGAGGGAGAGCAGTGGAAATTTTTTCCTCTGAAAATGGCTGACAGCTGAATATAAATAAAAACATTGTTGGCAATAACAAAATTGTGAGAAAAACAGCATGAGCCCCCCCCCCCCCTTCCCCAATCCATACATGGCCCTTTGAGTCTGATTTTAAGGTGAATGCCATGCCAATTATTTGGTCCGGTATGGACCCTCCAAGGTACATACCGGACCCATGCAGGCATGCAGCCCAGCAGGTCAGGAAAGGGGAGGGGCGAGCAAGTGCCCTGCCCCCCTCCAAAGGGCCTTTTCCCCACAACCCTGGCCGATGGTTGTGGGGATCTGCGAGCAGGGGGCTAATTGGAATCTGGAAGCCCCCGTTAACAAAGTGGGGCTTCCAGATCCTGCCCCCCCCATGGGAATAGTACCCCTACTCATTCACCAAAAAAATAAAAATAAAAACACAAAGACAGTTTCTGACAATCTGACCATTCCTTTTTTTAAAAAAACAAAAATAAAATAACATTTCCCCCGGTGTAAATCCATCATCAATCAGGATCGCCACCCCCAACCTGAAACAGAAAACACTCTGCCCCCAACCAAGGAATTGTCAAAAACTGTCTGTGTTTTTATTTACTTTTTAAACTTTTTTTTTGTGAATGAGTAGGGGTAGTACCCCTACTCATTCACATAGGGGGGCAGGATCTGGGAGCCCCCCATCCCAAAGCACCCCCCCAATGTTGAGGGCATGTGGCCTGGTATAGTTCGGGGGGGAAACTCACTCGTCCCCTCCCTTTTCTGGCCTGCCAGGCTGCATGCTCAGATAAGGGTCCGGTATGGATTTTGGGGGGGACCCCAAGGCATTTTTTTTTTTTTAATTATTTTGGCGCGAGGTTCCCCTTAAAAACCACACCAGACTTGAAAGGCCTGGTATGGTTTTTTTCAGTTTTTTCACAATTTTTTTTATTTCCGACAATGGGTCTTTTTACATTCAGCTGACAGCTGATGACTCATCGGTTGTTAAGGATGCAGCAGCCGGCTTCCCAGCCTGCTCCTTAGCAACCAGCTATTCTTTAACCACCTCAATACAGGGCACTTTTACCCCCTTCCTGCCCAGGCCATTTTTTAGCTTTCAGCACTGTTTGACTTTGAATGACAATTGTGGGGTCATGCAACACTGTACCCAAATACATTTTGTATATTTTCTTCACACAAATCGAGCTTTCTTTTGGTGGTATTTAATCACTGCTGGGATTTTTATTTTTTACAAAAAAAAGATTGAAAATTTTGGGGGAAAAAAGTTTTTCTTATTTTCTGTCAAGTTTTGTAAACAAGTAATTTTTTCCTTCACTGATGTGCGCTGATGAGGCTGCACTGATGAGCACTGAAGAGCTGGCACTTATGGGCACTGAAGAGGCGGCATTTACGGGCACTGATCAGAAGGCACTAATATGCCACACTGATGGGCACTGATAGGTGGTACTGGTGGGCAATGATAGGTGACAGTGGTGGGCACTGATGGGTGTCACAGATAGGCAGCACTGATTGGCACTGATGGGAGGCACTGACTGGCATCACTTATGGGCACTGATTGGTGGCACTGATAGGCACTGATTGGTGGCACTGCTAGGCCTTTGCTGTAATCAGGGCACTGATGATCAGTGCCCTGATTACATGCCCAGGTCTTCTGTGAGAGATGTCGCTGATTGGCACTCCTCGCCACACACTCTGTCAGTGTGAGGCGAGGAGAGATGATTACCGGCACTTCCTCGTTTACACGTGACCAGCTGTGATTGGACACAGCTGATCACATGTTTAAAGAGCCGCGGCCGCAATAGCACACGTTCTGGGCAACGTCATATGATGTCTTCCCAGAATGAGAGCCGCACAGCCCCTCCGTCATTTGACGGTGGGTGGGCAGGCGGCAAGTGGTTAAATAGAATTCAGATCGGTAGATCAATTTTCAACCAGTTTGCATTCTAAGCGTTCCAAAAATTAGAAAACGTATGTAAAGAATGGATGTACACAACGAATATAAAAACTTAAGTCCGCATCCGATTTTCTAACAAAAAAACATGACGGAACGGATGAAGAAAATGGAATGCCCATGTGAAAGGGCCTAAATTGATTTCTGTCAAAAGTTCAGGCTGAGAAATTTCCTTTCAACTGCAGCTCTGATCAGTGTATTCTGACAGAGGAGAAATCCTGCTGTCAGAATACAATATCACAGCAGGGGATTCCTACATCCACTTTGCTTGTGTGGATGCAGGAATTTTTTGTTTTCTTTTTCTATGAGCCCGCTGGTTGAACAAAAAAAAGATGACGATATACCAATCTTAAGGCTGGACTTACTTGGACCACTAGGCTGATCCAAAAAAACAGAATAGAATAAAACTGATTTGTGTACTCACACAAGCTTAGTGGATAATGGAGAATTGAATGACAGATACTTACCGTAAAATGTCAGCAGAAATGGATATGGGCCCCGCCCTCCATACCACATCCTAACTCATATATTTGAGCCCACCTGAAGCTTTGGCGTTACGTAGCCAGTCCTACCGAGCTGGGTGGGAATTGTGCTGACATGGAGCTTGGCTGGAAAGGAAAATTACCTTTAAAACATGGCACAGTTTATTAAAAAGCCAAAGACATACTCACAAACATGAGTGAATACAGCGCACATCATAAACACTCCACAATGTGTCACGTCTCAGCGGTTGGTTGGAAAGCTAACACATTTCGGGAGCCAAGCTCCCTTCCTCAGAGCTGATCCAACACCTTGAGGGCACCTTATTTATGTGATTCTAGGGTACAGTCTCCTCCCCTTCCCCTGAAAAAATGGGTCGGAGCCCACCAACCTTGAGGTCAAAAGGGAGGGCCTATCTGTCTCCAGTGGTGATCTGCTCTGCTTGTAACCATAGAATAACGATGGCAAATGATACCAAATGAGATCAAAGACGACTTTCTCCCCCTGGTATCAGCACTGTCAGCGCTCATCAAATGCAGCCTCATTAGTACCCATCAAATGCAGCCTCATCAGTGCCCATCAAATGCAGCATCACCAGTGTCCATCAATGCAGCCTCTTCAGTGCGCATCAGTGCAGCCTCACCAGTGCCCATCAGTACAGGCTCACCAGTACCCATCAGTGCAGACTCACCAGTACCTATCAATGCAGCCTCACCAATGGCCATCAATACAGCCTCATCAGTGCCCATCAGTGTAGCCTCACCAGTGCCCATCAATACAGCCTTATCAGTGCCCATCAGTGCAGCCTCACCAGTGCCCATCAAATGCAGCCTCATCAGTGCCCATCAAATGCAGCATCACCAGTGCCCATCAAATGCAGCCTTACCAGTACCTATCAATGCAGCCTCACCAATGCCCATCAATACAGCCTCATTAGTGTCCATCAGTGCAGCCTCACCAGTGTCCATCAGTGCAGCCTCACCAGTGTCCATCAGTGCAGCCTCACCAGTGTCCATCAGTGCAGGCTCACCAGTGCCCATCAGTGCAGCCTCACCAGTACCTATCAATGCAGCCTCACCAATGCCGATCAATACAGCCAGAGGCGGCTCTAGGCTTTGTAAGGGCTTAAGCATAACTTAGACATGAGGCCCCAGTCAAGTCCATAAAGCTACTTTCACACTGGGGCAGGGGGGCGGTGGAGGTAAAGCACTGCTAGTTTTAGCAGTGCTTTACCGCTATTATAGTGGGGCAATGGACCACTATGCAGGTGGGAGCAGGGTTCTTTTAACCCCCAAGAAGGGGTGTTCAGCTGCTTCGGAATGAGGGGGGGGTCCAGGCGCTGTACAGGCATTATTTTTAGCACTGGAAAAAGGACCCAGTGTGAAAGGGGGTCTAAAGGAAAGAATAATTCAAGCGATAAAAATGAACTGTATGAATTGCATATATTAGGAGTACCATTGTCAGTGTCCTCTATCTCAATGCTGGTGTCAGTGCTGGCATGCTCTCTTTTCTGGTGTCAGGGCACGCTGGTGTCTATCTCAGTGCACAGTGTCTTGGAGCAGGTGTCAGCGTCCTCCATGTCGGCGCAGGTGTCAGCGTCCTCCATGTCGGCGCAGGTGTCAGCGTCCTCCATGTCGGCGCAGGTGTCAGCGTCCTCCATGTCGGCGCAGGTGTCAGCGTCCTCCATCTCGGCGCAGGTGTCAGTGTACACTCTATGTCTCTGAGCTGATATCAGTGCTCTGTCTCTATCAGTGTTGTACTCACACAGAGCTTGAACTTGGCCTCATAGAAGAGAAGGGGTCGTGTGAAATTTCACCACTTCGGAGGTCTCATCCCCATTGGGCAGCAGTAGGTTCCCCTGGACTTCCCATAGGGGAGAGCTCCTTGTGGGGGATAGCCATGGAGAAGCCGCTTATGAGCAGTGCCAGTGCTGAATGATGAGCGCCTTGCCCATCCTGGCTGAGGTTTGGCACTGGACTGAGTTGGGACCTCCCGATCACCACAGTGGAGCCCTGGGTGGCCAGGGTGGAGGGAGGTGTCAGGGGGACCAGGCTGTGTGACTGTGGACGCGGCTCTACCTCCTGCGACTGTGGACGCGGCTGTACCTCCTGCGA
>BLSH010337651.1:129522-142642 GCA_018402905.1 Glandirana rugosa | reverse complement strand
CAGGCACATTTACACCCCCCAGGCACATTTACACCCCCCAGGCACATGTACACCCCCAGGCACATGTACACCCCCAGGCACATGTACACCCCCAGGCACATTTACAGCGAGGCTCTGTCCCCTCACAGCTCAGCCAGGCTCAGCAGACAGTTACGTGCTGCGGCTGCATACAGACATCATGTCGGAATTAGCTCCGCCCCCACCATGGAAGCCCCGCCCTGGAAAGAACGTGGACTTGGCGACCCTACCTGAGTGCCGGAATCGGGCGTGCTTGGCAGGGGAGTCGTCGGTCTCTGTGTGTGTGTGTCTCTGGCGGCTGTTCCGGGGGATATTAATGATTGGAGTGGAGACTTGTAGGGTGCCGGCAGTGCCGTGGTGGGGCGTGGTGTTCTAGAACAGAGAGGAGGAGGACTGACTGCAAAAACAGTGAACGAGACAGCACGAGGCTCCGCTGACTGAGCATACCCAGAGGCGGCTATATTATTAGGCAAACTAGACGGCCGCGAGGCCCCTGTCAGTGCGAGGCCTTAGGCGACCGCCTAATTAGCCTAATTATAGAGCCGCCTGTGAATACAGCCTCACCAGTGCCCATCAATACAGCCTTATCAGTGCCTATCAGTGCAGCCTCACCAGTGCCCATCAGTGCAGCCTCACCAGTGCCCATCAATACAGCTTTATCAGTGCTCATCAATGCAGCCTCATCAGACCAGCTCAGGGCGGCAGACATGGACACCCCTCCCTCTTCTAACACTAGCTCAGGGCAGTATAAAGTGACTGGGCGGTGGACACCATGCCAACCCACACACCCCACCCCCTTGCCAAAAGCTCACATCTGGCAGTGGAGGACACTGCCATCGCAATACGCCACCTCCCCCCCAGGGTGGACGGCTGGCTCAGCCTCATATATGCCCAGGCAGCAGATAGGGAGGTCTGGACTCCGGAGGACACAGCATGCAGCGGCAGCTGTGCTGCCCGGGCAGAGAATAGTGACAGGCCTGACTCGGCAGCACAGCAGTAGTGGGGGTAGTGAAGAGGAAAATACGGACCGCGCGGAGCTGAGGGTGTTTTGGCTGAAAGAAAACTGCCAAAAGAAGCAGCAAGGGCTCTTGTTGCCCTCAAGATGGTGTCATTTCTGGCGGGTTTTAGCGCACCCCCATACCAATGCCACTGACACACCCCACTGTGTGGCACCCGGGGCCAACCGCACCCCCATTGGTACACCTCTGCCTGCCCCTTAACAAAGCAGCTCAAAAAAATAATTCAATGCAGTATAAAAATAGCTTGCTTAGTAACAAACCCTAAAGGATTAACTACTGCTAGAGGGAGGCTGATACTGCATCTTCAATCCACAGCCCTGAGATTCACCAGGTGGTTAATGAGCCAAACCTTGCCCTGCCAGGGAGCAGGACTTAATGCAAAGGTTTTGTTCAGAAGAGCAACAAAAAGGTTGGAACAGAATTACAATAATATTCTGCAATGTATACAAACCACCCAAGGGAATTGTTAACATCATGAAATAATTCTTTCTTTCTTTTTTTTTTTGGCTGAGAAACTGGAGAGCACAAAGAAATATAAAAGGATGTCCTATACTCCGACAGGCAATAGCTGGTTACAGTAGTCACCCATACATTCTCTGAGAATGCTGGTCTTTTGAGGGGGTTCGCATAATGGCACAATAGAGAAGCAAACATGAGAAGCCACCAGCGGGTTAATGTGAACAGACAAACTATTAGGCACCTGTTATGCTGTGGAGGAGTTCAGGGTATGCACAGTGGCTGCAGGGAGCAAGGCACAACAATACCTAGCATGCAACATTCGTTTGGATACAAAGCATTTTTAAATTTAGCTCACTCAACCTCCTCCACCATCCAATTGTAAACACTGGCACTGCTAGACTCTGCTAACACCACTGCTCACTTCACATGGACACAGTGGACCCCAGGTAAGGCTGTTAGCTGTGATAAAAGCCGCCCAAGGACCAGCATCAAGGCTTCCTGGATTATGAGTGATTTAGCTGGTACACCAGGGACCAGCCTAAATCCACATGCATGGTCAGACAGACAGCCCTTTAGACCAGCCTGGTAGAGCAGCATGCCTAGATCCTGCACATAGGAGGAAAAAAGAGGAACGCTGAGGCTGCAGGTGGGCTTAAATGTATGAGTTAGGTCCTGGAAGCATGTGGGACAGGTCTCATACCCAGCTGTGCTGACATGTCAATAAAAGAGGAATCCTCCCCACTGTTAGAAAACATTGATCAACACTGCAGCCAATTGGCTGCAGGTGCTTTTTAAATGAAAATTCTCTAACATTCCCCTTCAAGGAAAGTTCACCACTAAATTCAGCTAGTCCCTGATGAATGGGCTGTATTTTGATCCATCTATGACCAGGTAATCTGCGATTATATTACATTTTTGTTTTTGGATTTAGCCAAGCTTTAACTTTACTAAGTGAACACTCTCTCCCTATTTAGTAGCTCAGGCCTAATTTTACTAACATACATTGCTAGCACACTATTAGGTATGAGGTCTAATGCAGCTAAAGAGCTTGATTCATGTACTTGTCTTATTATGAAATCCTCCTGTAATTGCTCAAGTGGCTTTGTTTCTTTACTTAGATCAAGGCTTTCTTGGCCTGTCGGATGATGAGATCTGCCTACTTAACTGCAGTTAAACAAGAACATGAAAAAGCTATTCAACTGGTACAGGAGGTTTGGCAAGTGGCACACAATTTGCATGACAGTGTGATCCAAGGAATCTGCTCCAAGTGGCTTGTTGAACACCCCCCACTTTCACAAGAAGGGCAGTATTACACATTACGTAAATAAATGTGCTCATATATCAAAACTTATTTTTGGTTAATTCTGCTTTGTGTGATCATCAAGACTCTCAATACTGACTATAGAAATTATCAGTCTGTAATAATGGGTATACAGAAATATTTTTTAGCTTTTTCAATACAGATGAATGCTTAGCTTTATTCTTTGAACAAGATTTCTATGAACAAGAAAAAGAATTCTATGAAAAAGAAATAACTGTTTGTAAATGAAAGCTATGATGCTATGGCTTTCTGTTCTGGAAACTTGAAGAGCAATTTCCAGAGAACTAACAGTAAAACAGTGTATTTGGAATTTATTTCTTACAAGTTTTTCACTGCTTTTTGGATTTTTATTGCATTAGTTATCCCTAACAGTGAGTTAGGGTAGGGATCATTTTGCACCATTCACTGTTTTATTTTATGAGACGTATGATTCATTCACTTTGTTAGTAGTACATGTATTTTTTATATTGTATGACCACTCACATTATGGTAGTACTATTTCCTTTATCAGGTTTACCATTTGGCATGGACTGCGCAGTGCCCCATTGATTCAATATCTGTTTATTATTGTGTAATATAAATAGGTATTGCAGCAGTCAGGAATTAATTTATTATTCATGTATTTTCACCGGTGACACATATTGACACATATGGTTTGGAGGGATTGATGCACAGTAGAGGGTGGGCATTGTAGTATTTCAGCGCACATACCCACATATGTTTAGTAGCGCAGAAGATTTCACATATTAGTGTATTTGGAAATATGTAAATATTCGTAGAAAAAGGGTGTTTTTCACCAAGGATGTTTTTTCAACTATTGAAATTTTAGTTAATAGTATGTTTGGATTGCGCTTTATAAAACTAGTGGCTACTCTACAAATTTTTACCTCAGAGTATTCATACATTACAGGCTTTTATACTAACCTTGTATGTCATTTGTACAAGCTACACTGGAATGTATTAAAAATACAAACACCAAGTTTTCTACATTTACTGCCTAGTAAACAAAAAAAGTAAAAAAAAACACCAAAGGACTAAAAATAATTTCAGTTTCTCAGTAAAGTAAAACAGATCCAACTACAATAACAAGCGTAAACAACTTTAATACCGATGGATTGAAGCGGAACTAAACTCTCTCAATCAGCATTAACTACTTTTAATCCTTCATAGGCATTTATTTCTTTCATTGGGAGGAACGGCTTTCTCAGCTAAGCACACTCTCTTGTCTGGCTGCTTGAGTGAAGGGCAGATAGATTCCAGGAAGTAAATGCTACATTAATCATTTGCCCTTACTCAAGATGGCTGTGACTAGAAATGCAACATGGGGTTTTTCAAAGTAATTTCTGGATGTGTGAGTGAGTTTTAAATATTGAAAAAAAAAAAAAGAATCAAAGAACATTTTCAGTTTGTGGTGCTCAGGTAGAGTTTAGTTCCGCTTTAAGACTGCGACTGAAAGTAGGATAAAAATTTTCATCAGACTTGTCATATGAGGCATTCATGATTCCTTTTGTCTCAATAAACATATTTCAAGGAGGTCTTTGTTCTCAAAGGGAATAGGAAGATGCTCATTCAATTTTCTTATTTAAAGGATAAGTTCACCTTTAGCAGCATGTTTTATGTAACACCCATATTTAGGGTGTAACATGTGCCAATGCACCCACCTCCAGCTGCCAGAATTTCCCTCTCTGTGACAGTGGGTGGGGGATCTTCTTCCCACACCCGCTGTCACATTCTGAAAATGGTGTAGCTGTGCAGAACTTCGCCTACACAGCCACGTCATTCATTCTCAGGAATTCCTGTCTGTCACCACAGTAGATGAACTTGCAGTATCAATGAACTGCGATCACACTGATCACCGTGCCTGTAGTTCATTCATACTGCCTACTGCTCAGGAACTGTCTGCCCACGGGTTCAATGCTCTGCAGGCTCCTGGAAAAAAAAAAGAATGCACATTTTTCCTGCAGAAATACGTACATTTGTTATTTTTTTCACAAAGGCGAACTTAGCCTTTAAGTAGAAATCGAAATTAGAAATAGCTTGCATGTTGTGATTTGTGTTCAGAATGTCTCTATGCAAGAGTGTTGCAGCAGTATACTATTTGTATGAAACAATGGCACTATGAATAAAGGTACTTAAACATTCTCAATTTCTTGGCCTATTGTGTGTGCTTTCCTGAGATTCAAATTTGAGGGGAGTTAATGTTTCAAAATGAGTTTTGTTTTATCACAATCAAGTATACGTCAAAGGGTAACTCCACTTTCGTGGGGGAAAAAAATAGCAAATAAAGAAAAAAATAATATAGCATGTACAATTGCGATAAAGTCATATTGTAATTGAACGTTATTAAAAATTACCTTTTTTTTTCAATCTGCAGATGTTGTCATTTTCTATAAATGCTGTGCAATATGGATACCTGGAGTTCTGTACACAGAATGTGTATTTGACTACTCCCCAGAAACATAATTTCCTGCTCGTGTGATTGGCTCACCAATTTTCCCAGAAGTCTGCACTAAGATACAAGTCAAATTTCAGGCACCCCTTGCAACAAAAATGTCATTTTTGGTGAGATACTTACAATAGGAACACATCTAAAGGGATGCAGGCCCAGCAGATTTTCTCATTAGTACTCTGCAGCTGCACACTTGATAGATAATTATGAAACCACTCCCATTAGACCTACTCTAATTGCTCTGAATTTCTAACAAGAGCAACAGATTTTTTTTTACTTCTATCAAGCTGATATATCAAATACTATATTGGTAACAGACCTAAAGAAAGCAAATAAGAGACATTCATTGCTAGGGTTTACGTGCACTTAAAAATACCCTAATGCCCTAATACTATATTTCTACCTTTTAAACACATATAATTTAAGGGTAATTTCACTTTTGTGGGAACAAATAGCAAAATAAAGAAATAAATACAGCATTTACAATTGGTACACAAGACATATTGTAACTGAATGTTTTTAAAAATGATTTTTACTTTTCAGTGTGCAGCACTATCATTTTCTCTAAAATGCAATGCAGTATGGCAACCTGGACGTGTTACATACACCATTGTTGTACAGAACACCCCCAGAAATGTAATTTCCTGCTTGTGTGATTGGCTCACTGATATTCCCAGAAGTCTGCACTAAGATACAAGTCAGATTTTAGGTATCCTCTACAACAATATCTTCATTTTTAGTGAGATACTTCCAAAGGGAAGTATGATAATGATGTCTACATTTTCCTTATTAAAACACTGCAAGTACATCATCTGATTAATAATGCAAAAGTAATTTCCATTCAGATCACTCTGCAGACAACAAACAACTTTTTCTTCAGAGCAAAGACCGGTATGACTATTCAACAAAGTTTGTCAAATCCCTGCAATGTAAACTGATCACCCGGGGAGGTTGTTTTTCAACAAGAGAGTTACTATTTAAGTGCTCACAGATTATTTTTAACTTTATTCAAGTTTAAAGTTGTATTACTTTTCTTAAAATAAATAATACCTGTATAGAATTGGGGCACAGTGCTGACACCATGGAGCTACGTTATTTTGATAAGCTTTGTGAAGTTAAAAAAGGAGCAATACTATTAAAATACTTTGCCAAGTTTCTTTCTCTATTTTTTGTTAAAGTGAATTAGTTTTTTTTTTAACAAACAGAATGTTACTTTATTTAAACCACTTGCCGACCATGTAACATAGTTACATGGCCGCAAGTGGCACTCATTGTTCTGGGAGGGCGTATGAAAACGTCCTCCCAGAATCGCGCCCCCTGGGGCGCGCACCTGGGAGCACCCATGACCGCCGGGTCTATGAGACCCGGCGCATCACGGATCACGGTAAGTGGCCGCTTGCAGCGGCTGTTTACCACCTGATCGCTCCGTCAAATGACGGAGCATCACATGTAAACAAGCCGGCGGAAGTGCCGGCTTGTCTCTCCCCTCTTTGCACCGATCGGTGCAGTGTGACAGGAGAGGGGGGAGAGAAGAGATGCAGCGGTGCTGTGGGCAGGATCTGAAGTGCCCACTGCACCAATGTGTGTAAGGCAGGGACCCCCATCCAGCTTTTACCCATGCCCACACCCTCATCCATGCACCACCCATCTGTGTCCACCCATCAGTCACCCATAAATCCATGCCCACCCATCACCCATGCTCAACCATCCGTCACCCATGAATCCATGCCCACCCATCCGTGCCCACCCATGACCCATCCGTCACCCATGCATCCATGCTCACCCATCCATCACCCATGCATCCATGCTCACCAATCCGTCACCCATACATCCATGCTCACCCATGCATCTGTGCTCACCCATCCGTCACCCATGCATCCGTGCTCACCCATCCATCACCCATGCGGCCGTGCTCACCTATGCATCCGTGCTCACTCATCCGTCACCCATGCATCCGTGCTTGCCCATCCATGCTCACCCACCCATCACCCATGCGTCCGTGCTCACCCATCCATGCTCATCCATGCATCTGTGCTCACCCATCCGTCACCCATGCATCCGTGCTCACCCATCCGTCACCCATGCATCCATGGCCACCCATCCATGCTCACCCATCCGTACTCACCCGTCACCCATGCACCCGTGCTCACTCATCCATCACCCATGCTCAGCCATCCGTGCTCACTCATCTGTCACCCATGCATCCGTGCTCACGCATCTGTCACCCATGCATCCGTGCTCACCTATCTGTGCTCACTCATCCATCACCCATGCATCCGTGCTCACCCATCCAGCCATGCTCACCCATGCATCTGTGCTCACTAATCCAATCATGCTCACCCATGCAGCCTCATCCGTGCTCACCCATCCAGCCTCATCCGTGTTCACCCATGCATCCATGTTGACCCATGCATCCGTGCTCCGCCATCCATCCATGCTCACCCTTACATTCGTGCTCACTCATGCATTCATGTACACCCATGCATCCATGCTCAGCCATGCATCCGTGCTCTGCCATCCATCTGTGCTCACCCATGCATGCATGCTCACCCATGCATCCGTGCTCCGCCATCCATCTATGCTCACCCATGCATCTGTGCTCACCAATCCAGTCATGCTCACCCATGCAGCCTCATCCATGCTCACCAATCCAGCCGTGCTCACCCATCCAGCCTCATCTGTGTTCAACCATGCATCTATGCTCTGCCATCCATCCGTGCTCCCCCATCCATCTGTGCTCAGCCATCCATCCGTACTCACCAATGCATCCGTGCTCACCCATCCATCCGTGCGCAGTCATCCCCATCTATGGCTTATTCACCCCCATTCGTGCTCATTTATGCCTCATTCATGTTCATCCATACCACATCAGTTCTCATCAATGACACATCCATGCCACTACAGCACCCATCAGTGCCACTACAGCGCCCATCAGTGCCACCACAGTGCCTCACAATAATGTAATAGGTAGTCAAATTAGATTTGAAATGTATGCCCCTAGAACGCCTGATGGTGCACCCTGCATGTTGGGCCTCTGTATGTGGCCAGGCTGTGTAAAAGTGTCACTCATGTGGTATCCCCATACTCAGGACGAGTAGCAGAATATATTTTAGGGTGTTATTTTTGCTGGGTACATGCTGTGTGTTAGAAATATTGTATAAATGGACAACCTTGTGTAAAAAAAATGCGTTTTCATTTTCTTTCCACATTTTCCAAAAACTTGTGGAAAAAATGAACCGTTCAAAAGACTCATTATGCCTCCTAGAATATACGATGGGGTGTTCACTTTCCAAAATGGGGTCATTTTTCGCGTTTCCATTGCCCTGGTGCTCCAGGACCTTCAAAAGTGCAAGAGGTAGTCAGGAAATGATATGTGTAATTTATGTCCTTAGAACGCCTGATGGTGCTCCCTGCATGTTAGGCCTCTGTATGTGGCCAGGCTGTGTAAAAGTCTCACACATGTGGTATCATCATACTCGGGAGGAGTAGCAGAATGTGTTTTGGGATGTAATCGGTGGTATGCATATGCTGGGTGTGAGAAATAACCTGTTAATATGACAATTTTGTGAAAAAAAAAAATGAAAAAATAAAAAATCTTCATTTTGCAAAGAATTGTGGGAAAAAAATGACAACTTCAAAAAACTTGCCATGCCTCTTACTAAATACGTTGGACTGTCTACTTTCCATAAAGGGGTCATTTGGGGGCTATTTGTACATTTCTGTCTTGTTAGAGCCTCAAGAAATGAGATAGGCCATGAGTGCATCAGGTGTGATCAATATTCAGTGATTGGCACTATAGCTTGTAGACTCTATAACTTTCACAAAGACCAAATAATATCCACTAATTTGGGTTATTTTTACCAAAGATATATAGCAGTATAAATTTGGGCCAAAATTTATGAAGAAAAGTTGCTAATTTGCAAAATGTTATAACAGAAATAAAGAAAAATGCATTTTTTTACAAAATTTTCGGTATTTTTCCATTTATTGCTCAAAAACTAAACACCCCAATGGTGATTAAATAGCACCAAAAGAAAGCTCTGTTTGTGGGGAAAAAAAGGACGAAAATTTCATATGGGTACAGTGTTGCATGAGTGAGTAATTGTCATTCAAAATGTGAGAGTACTGAAAGCTGAAAATTGGTCTGGTTAGGAAGGGGGTTTAAGTGCCCAGTGGTCAAGTGGCATGCTACAAAATCAATAGTAAGGAAGTAGTCAAAGTAATACATCACACGCGGACAGGGGCAAGAAAAGCAAAGTCCTTGTGACATAAAACAAACACTTACAGAGCTACATATAAAAACCTGCAAGGATTTCGGTGCCCAACCTTTCATTCTTACAAGAACACATCAGGGGTATCGCAGCCACACCAGCAACTGTATTTGATCACTCCCCAGAAACATAATTTCCTGCTTGTGTGATTGGCTCACCAATTTTCCCAGAAGTCTGCACTAAGATACAAGTCAAATTTCAGGCACCCCTTGCAACAAAAATGTCATTTTTGGTGAGATACTTCCAATAGGAACACATCTAAAGGGATGCAGGCCCAGCAGATTTTCTCATTGGTGCTCTGCAGCTGCACACTTGATAGATAATTATGAAACCACTCCCATTAGACCTACTCAGCACAGAGAAAAAAACAGGGATTTCTTCAGAAAAATAAGTGGAGTTACGCCTTAACATTTTCAAGTAACAACACGAGATTGTTGATCCAGGAAATATCCAGTTGCCTTAGGGGTTCAGGAAGGATTTTTTCACCTTGTGGAGCAAATTGGACCATGCTATAAGGGTTTTTTTTTTTTGCTTTCCTCTGGATCAACTGTGGGCATAGGGTTTTGTAACTATTTGAATTTGTATTTGATTTCAACAAACAGTATATCTGTGCAGTACATGCACATTTCATGTGTGTTATCTTTGTGCTATCCTTTTAAAGACCCTGCGAGTACAGAAAAATACCTGTTGATCTTCCAGAAATACATTCAACTCATAACTTCTTTTGTGGGCTGACAACACACATCATTTATGTGGAGTGAGTGGTGTCAGTCCTTGCTATTTTACTTAACCACTCCCACTCTCTGATATTTACAACATAAAGGCTTAAATCATTCAGTAATCCAAGATGAGAACTAGAATGGCTGTTGGCGGGAAATATGCAGAGGACTGCTCTGAATTTCTAACAAGAGCAACAGATTTTTTTTACTTCTATCAAGCTGATATATCAAATACTATATTGGTAACAGACCTAAAGAAAGCAAATAAGAGACATTCATTGCTAGGGTTTACATGCACTTAAAAATACCCTAATACTATATTTCTACCTTTTAAACACATATAATTTAACCACTTCAATACCGGACGTTTATACCCCCTTCCTGGCCAGACCAATTTTCATCTTTCAGCGCTCTCACACTTTGAATCTCAATTACTCTCTCATGTTACACTGTACCCAAACAAAATTTTTATCATTTTTTTCTCACACATAGAGCTTTCTTTTGGTGGTATTTAATCGACACTGGGTTTTTTATTTTTTTGCAATATGAGCAAAAAAAGAGCGAAAATTTTGAAAAAAAAAACACTTTTTTTTAGTTTCTATTTAACAATTTTGCAAAAAAAAATTTTTTTCTTCATAAATTTGGCCCAAAATGTATACTGCTACCTATCTTTGGTAAAAATAACCCAAATTAGTGGATATTATTTGGTCTGTGTGAAAGTTATAGAGTCTACAAACTAGGGTGCAAATCATTGAAAATTGATCACACCTGATGTACTGACGGCCTATCTTATTTTGTGAGACCCTAACAAGCCAGTAAAGTACAAATACCTCCCAAATGACCCCTTTTTGGAAAGTAGACATCCCAAGGTATTTAGTAAGAGGCATGGTGAATTTTTTGAAGTTGTAATTTTTTCCCACAATTCTTTGTAAAAATGAAGAATTTTTTTTTTTTTACACAAAATTGTCGCTACAACAAGTTATTTCTCACACACCACATATACATACTTGCGATGACACCCCAAAATTCATTCTGGACACATACAGAGGCCTAACATTGACGTAGCACCTTTTGGCGCTCTGTGAGCATAAATTACACATCTCATTTCTCAACCACCTATTACCATTATGAAGGCCCTGGAGCACCAGGACAATGGAATTGCCCACAAAATGACCCCATTTTGGAAAGCTAGCACCCCAACGTATAATCTATGAGGCATAATGAGTCTTTTGAACGGTTCATTTTTTTCCAGAAGTTTTTGGAAAATGTGGAAAAAAAATGAAACCGCATTTTTTTTTACACAAAGTTGTCCATATATAAGATATTTCGAACACATAGCATGTACATAGCAAAAATGACACCCCAAAATACACTCTGCTACTCCTCCTGAGTATGGTGATACCACATGTGTGAGACTTTTACACAGTCTGGCCACATACCGTGGCTCAACATTGAAGTAGCACCTTTAAGCTTTCTATGAGCATAAATTACACATCTCATTTCTCAACCACCTATTACACTTTTGAAGGCCCTGGAGCACCAGGACAATGGAATTGCCCACAAAATGACCCCATTTTGGAAAGCTAATACCCCAACGTATAATCTGTGAGGCATAGTGAGTCTTTTAAACGGTTCATTTTTTTCCAGAAGTTTTTGGAAAATGTGGAAAAAAATGAAAACGCATTTTTTTTACACAAAGTTGTCCATTTATAAGATATTTCCAACACATAGCATGTACATAGCAAAAATGACAGCCCAAAATACATTCTGCTACTCCTCCTGAGTATGGCGATACCACATGTTTGAGACTTTTACACAGTCTGGTCACAGACCGAGGCTTAACTTTGAAGTAGCACCGTTAGGCGTTCTACGAGCATAAATTGCACATCTCATTTCTCAACCACCTATTACACTTTTGAAGGTCCTGGAGCACCAGGACAATGGAATTGCCCACAAAATGACCCCATTTTGGAAAGATAACACCCCAATGTATAATCTATGAGGCATAATGAGTCTTTTGAACATGTAATTTTTTTTCAGAAGTTTTTGGAAAATGTGGGAAAAAAATGAAAACGCATTTTTTTTACACAAAGTTGTCCATTTATATGATATTTCCAACACATAGCATGTACATAGCAAATTCCTGCCAACCTATCACATTGTTGAAGGCCCTTCATATTTCTAACACATAGCATGTACAGTACGTACAAATTCCAAACCAAAATACATTCTGCTGAGCAAAGGGTAAGAAAAGATTACCTGCAGTTTTAGTAGTGCAGTGGTCAACAGAGGACAGCATCGGTCCAGGCAGCAGACAGGAACATGGACAAGCACAGCAAAACAGGCAGCCTCAGGAATACGGTCCATAGTAGCCAGTAGAGATATTTGCAGCACAGTCAAAGCATTGGTCCAGGTAGCAGGCAGGGATGTGGTCAGCAGCAGCAAAATGTTCGTCCATGCAGCAGGCAGGAATACTGTCCATAGCACAGGCAGCAGGCAGAGTACAGCCTTTTGGCTGGGTCCAGGCAGCAGGCACATGGTTCATAAAAAGTCCTGGGTCAGTGCAGGCAGTGATATTGTCAGTGTGGGCAGAGATATTGTCAGTACAGCCAAAGTATCTGTCCAGGCAGCAGGCAGGACCATCAAGCTTAGGGCCTCGGTCAAGAAAGAATGGGGGCAGGGGTAGAGGCTTCTCCCACATCAATTCGCTTTGAAGCCTCCGGACACCAGACCCTGTTCTGGGAATTAAAAAACAAAGAGAAAACCAATAACTGGTTTTCTCAAATCAGAACATCATTCTGGTGCCCCTGACATATTTCCCAGAGTGTATACAGTCCCCGTGGTCTTACTACAAGACTAAACTC
>BLSH010337651.1:69652-83640 GCA_018402905.1 Glandirana rugosa | reverse complement strand
TAGGAGGGGGGGCGGTTTCCTCCGCTGAATCGGACTCTGATCCACTGCCCTCTATTGGCTCATACTCCGAACCAGAATCGTATGATGAGAGCTCCCCGCTGCTCTCATCATCCGACATGGCTAGAATTTCATACGCCTCCTCAGGGGTATATCCTCTTTGAGACATGATAGAGTGGGCCTGGTGAATATACGGATGGCAGTACTGATGGGTGGCGGTATTGGTGGTGTACCGGTGGCTGTACTGGTGGCTGGCCTGTGTGGCGGTACCGATGGCGGTACTGGTGGCTGAACTGGTGATACGGGTGGCTGCACTGGTAGCGGATTTATTTAGTGGTACCGGTACTGGGGGCTGGCCTGTGTGGTGATATTGATGGTTGTTGACAGATGGGCTGTTGACAGATGGGCTGTGTGACAGATGGGCTGTGTGACAGATGGGCTGTGTGACAGATGGTCTGTTGACAGATGGTCTGTTGACAGATCCAATGGTACTGGTGACAGGTCCTCTTTATTGTGTGGCGGTACCGGTGTCGGTACTGTGTAGCGGTACCGATGGAGGTACTTGTGGTGACAGATGGGCTGTTGACAGATTTAAATGTACTGGTGACAGGTCCTCTTTATTGTGTGGCGGTACCGGTGGCGGTACTGTGTAGCGGTACCGATGGCGGTACTTGTGGTGACAGATGGGCTGTGTGACAGATGGGCTGTTGACAGATGGGCTGTTGACAGATGGGCTGTTGACAGATCTGGTGACAGGTCCTCTTTATTTGGGGGGGGGTGTGTGGCGTTGTGCAATACTGACTGACTGACTGACAGACACTGAATTTCTACTCACTGATCCCTGCTTTGCTCTCTCCTCACACGATCGGTGTGTGAGGAGAAAAAGCAGGGATCACAAAGTAACTTTCTTTTGTTTACATTTGTGACCAGCTGTGAATGGACACAGCTGGTCACATGGTAAACAGCCAATTTCATTGGCTGTTTACAGATCGGGAAAGCGCTGTGTCCAAGGGTCACCCGCTCCCCCCCATCACGTGGACGCGCCTCCCGGCGCGCGCACACAGCATGCACTTGCAGCGCGCTGCCGCTTGCCTGCATGCTATGATCGGCTGTGTCTTATACACAGCCGATCATACGGTAAACAGCCAATTTAACTGGCTGTTTACCGTGATCAGTGACGGCCTGTGTCCGGCGGACACGAGCCATGCACGATCGCCGCGATGCGCGCCCCCGCGGGCGAGCGCTAGGGGCTTATCCTGAGGACGTCAATAGATGTCCAGTCAGGATAACGAACCCCCCGTCCGGACGTCATTTCTCTATGCGCCGGGCGGGAAGTGGTTAACATGTTTACAAGTCAGGCATAGCGTTTTTTTGCACTGAAACATGCCTACCAGTGGGATGAGGCAGAGCTGGTTTGGACCTTTCTTGGAAGATGGTTTCAATTTGCTGGGAGCAATCCTACTTTTGATATTTCTAGCTTTCCGGTAGGTGATACTGGGGCGAGGAGGCAAAACGGTTTTGAGGTGTGGATCTTCAAGTAGTATGGGCCAGTGTTTGTTGATGACTACTTCCATTTTTTTGTGCTGGTTATGGAACTGGGTGGTGAATCTTATGGAGTTGATGTCCTGTTTATGGGTGGTATGAGTGATGGTAGAAGGATGGGCAGCACATTCAAGGTGGGCTTGTGCGACCAAGTTAGGCGGGAACCCTTTCTGGATGAATTTTTCGGTTAGTGGTTTGCTGTGATGATGATAGTCACTGTCCTGTGTACAGTTCCTTCTGAGTCTACAGAATTGACTCTTAGGTATATTTCTTATCCATCTTGGGTGATGGCAACTTTGGAAGTGTAGGTATGAGTTTCCCGCTGTGGGTTTAGTGTAGTTCTTTGCCATAATGATGGAATCTTGGTGGAACAGAGTCAGGTCTAGGAAGGCAATCTCATCGAAGGCGTTGGAAGAGGTGAATGACAGGCCAAACTTGTTGTTGTTGCAATAGTCAGTGAACTGCTGAACTGATGTATCTGGACCGTCCCAGATGATTATAATGTCGTCTATATAACGACCATAAAATATCATGTGGGTGGCAAACGGGTTGTTGTGCCATATGTGGGTGAGCTCCCAGTGACCCATGGTAAGGTTGGCGTAACTCGGGGCAAAGTTGGCGCCCATCGCGGTGCCCATCAGCTGGAGGAAGAACTGGCCATTGAATTCAAAATAGTTATGTGTGAGGCAGAATTCAACTGCCTCCACTACAAACTTTGCTTGCTCTGGGTTGATGCTGTCATTATTTGATAAAAAATGGGATATGGCTTTGATGCCGATGTCATGTGGGCTTGATGTGTATAGGCAATTGACATGCAATGTTATCCATCTGTATGTGTGTTCCCACTTGTAGTTGTGGATTTTATCCATGAGGTCGATTCCATCTCTTATGTAGGCCGGTAGGTCCTGGGCCAGGGGTTGCAGGAAGGTATCTGCATATTGTGAGAAAGGGTTGTGATACTACCCATAGCTGCTACGATTGGTCTACCAGGAGGGTGCTCGCTGTTCTTGTGGACTTTGGGTATGTGGTAAAAGTAGCAGCTTTTACATATGATAAAAGACACTGTTGAAAAATTGGAATTCCTGTTTGGTGAGGATGCCTCGTTCTTTTGCTTTTGTGGTAAGATTACGCGCTTCAAGGGTATATTCCTCTGTGGGATCGCTGCGTAATATTTTATATGTGGTTGTGTCATTGAGGAGTCTGTAGGCTTCTTCTAGATAGTGACTTTTGTCTTGGATGACGATGCCTCCGCCTTTGTCTGCTGTTTTTATGATAATATTGGAGTCCTCAGTCAATGCTCGTAATGCTGTCTTCTCAGACGGGGTTAGGTTGGAGGACTGGTAGTTCTTTTTAGGTGCCTGATTATTGCACATTTTAATTAGTTCTGAGTACACTACCTGATAATAGGTTGTATGTATGGCCCTTTACTGCTGGTGGGGATGAAGACAGATTTAGGTCGGAAGGTGGTATGTTGTATGTGGGGGGACTCAGGTGGGTCTTGGTAGTAGGTGGAGGGCTCACAGCTGTCATCAAGGTATAGGTCTTCTAGTATTTGTAGTGCCTCTGTTTCCAGGTGGTTGAATTCTGGTACTGTGGGTGATGTGGGGGGAAGCGGATCAGGTGATGAATGTTTTTTGGATTTAATTTCAAAATGTCTTTTTAACATGAGATTTCGGATAAATGCATTAAGATCCTTGAATATGGTGAAAGGGTTGGAGTAACTGGTGGGAGCAAAGTTCAGCCCCTTTTGAAGCAATGTTCTTTCTGCCGGAGTTAGCATGTAAGTAGAAAGATTGAATATTTTTATGGTGTCCTTTGTTTCACCCTCTTTGGGCTTCCCCTTGTTTCTGTGAGATCTTCTTCCCCCTCGCTTACCTCTGAATCTAGCTTCCTTTTTCTGGGTAGCGCGGGGGGATATTCTAAAAAATCAACGGCCGTTATGGGTGTTTCAGCACCTGTATCTCCAGATTTGGTTGTGCCAGTATCTCTGGTGTTGGGGTCCTTGGCACTGGATATGTCTTGAACAGTTGTGGTGTCCAGAGAAGGGTGGTGGGTGATTTCCTCAGTGCAGGGGTTAAGATCTGCAGAGTGTGGCTGGATCTTAGCTGGTTTGTTCCATGCAGGTGCCCCATTGGCCTTTTCTGCTGAATCCTGTTCTTGCCCTTTATACTGTATGGTAGGTAGTGCGGCTGGCTCATGTCCTTTGGACTTGTGTTGGTTGGGCTTGGTTTTTGGCAGGGTGTTGGTGGTCGATGTGATGCTGGGTTTCATGCCTGTATGGCTGGAGGATTTTTGGCGGTCTCTGGAGGTGGGTGGATGATGCCTGGGAGGTCCTGATGTAGCTGGTTGACCAGATGTGGCTGATTGGCCAGACTGATTCCATGGTTGTTGTTTTTTGGTGGGTGGGTGGGTGGGTGATGTGTTCTAGGTATAGGAATGGGGGTGGTGCTCAGAAGAGGGTGTGGGTGGGTCGGTGGCCGGTCAGTGCTCCGGTCGTTGGGTGTGGATCTCCGGGTCCTATTGCGATTCTGTTTTTTCCAATTGAAAACCTTGTTTAAGTTGTAGTCATCGAGGTCTCTTCTGACCTTTCCCATTTTAGTGCTGATGGTGGAATCCTCTTTCTTTTTGTTGCGACTTTGTATAATGTGGAACCATTTGATTGGTAGGTGGTTGGTGAGTGTGGTCAGGACCTGGATGTGTTCTTTTAGGTCCTGAATGGTCTGTGGGTACTTGTGCTCTCTTTGTTTAATAATTAGCTGCATCCACTTTTGGGTACAGAATTCCGCTAGCTGGGACCACTCTGTGGCTAGTTCAGGGGACAAGAAGGGGCAGGTTTCAGGAATATCCAGGGGGCATACCTTGGGCCCCCCAAACCTAGAGAGTTCCCAGCCAAAACTGTAAAGGTCCACCCAACTCTCCCTCTCTTGACCGCGCTGCCAACATTTCGCTTTCTGTTCCATTCACTTAACCGACCTGTGCAGCTGCATCAGTCAGAGTGTCTGTTGGGCCACCTCCTGACCCAGGTATCACTAGATACGCACCATTCCTATATATTCCTCCTTTTTTCATCTGGTTTATAGATATATAGCTGTTTGTTGATTGTATCAGGGTCGTCTGTATATACCACCATAATACCATGGACTTCATTCACAACATTGAAGTTATCAAGTATGAAATCCTTGATGAACTGTATAAATTGTTTCCTGCAGAATTCTTTGCAACAAATGTACTTTTATCCCCAGATCTCACGGCCAGATGCACCATGGTGTTCAGGAAAATAGAACACACCATAAACACCATTAACCATCATTGGTGGGATAAATTCTTTATGTTAGAATATCTCACACACTACATCACACCCAGAGGCCTTAGAATCCTGAAAGCCTGCCCCTTCTTGTCCCCTGAACTAGCCACAGAGTGGTCCCGGCTAGCGGAATTCTGTACCCAAAAGTGGATGCAGCTAATTATTAAACAGAGAGAGTACAAGTACCAACAGACCATTCAGGACCTAAAAGAACACATCCAGGTCCTAACCACACTCACCAACCACCTACCAATCAATAGGTTCCACATTCTAAAAAGTCGCAACAAAAAGAAAGAGGATTCCACCATCAGCACTAAAATGGGAAAGGTCAGAAGAGACCTCGATGACTACAACTTAAACAAGGTTTTCAATTGGAAAAAACAGAATCGCAATAGGACCCGGACATCCACACCCAACGACCGGAGCACTGACCGGCCACCGACCCACCCACACCCTCTTCTGAGCAGCACCCCAATTCCTATACCTAGAACACATCACCCACCCACCAAAAAACAACAACCATGCAATCAGTCTGGCCAATCAGCCACATCTGGTCAACCAGCTACATCAGGACCTCCCAGGCATCATCCACCCACCTCCAGAGACCGCCAAAAATCCTCCAGCCATACAGGCATGAAACCCAGCATCACATCGACCACCAACACCCTGCCAAAAACCAAGCCCAACCAACACAAGTCCAAAGGACATGAGCCAGCCGCACTACCTTCCATACAGAATAAAGGGCAAGAACAGGATTCAGCAGAAAAGGCCAATGGGGCACCTGCACGGAACAAACCAGCTAAGATCCAGCCACACTCTGCAGATCTTAACCCCTGCACTGAGGAAATCACCCACCACCCTTCTCTGGACACCACAACTGTTCAAGGCATATGCAGTGCCAAGGACCCCAACACCAGAGATACTGGCACAACCAAATCTGGAGATACAGGTGCTGAAACACCCATAACGGCCGTTGATTTTTTAGAGTATCCCCCCGCGCTACCCAGAAAAAGAAAGCTAGATTCAGAGGTAAGCGAGGGGGAAGAAGATCTCACAGAAACAAGGGGAAGCCCAAAGAGGGTGAAACAAAGGACACCATAAAAATATTCAATCTTTCTACTTACATGCTAACTCCGGCAGAAAGAACATTGCTTCAAAAGGGGCTGAACTTTGCTCCCACCAGTTACCCCAACCCTTTCACCATATTCAAGGATCTTAATGCATTTATCCGAAATCTCACGTTAAAAAGACATTTTGAAATTAAATCCAAAAAACATTCATCACCTGATCCGCTTCCCCCCACATCACCCACAGTACCAGAATTCAACCACCTGGAAACAGAGGCACTACAAATACTAGAAGACCTATACCTTGATGACAGCTGTGAGCCCTCCACCTACTACCAAGACCCACCACATACAACATACCACCTTCTGACCTAAATCTGTCTTCAACCCCACCAGCAGTAAAGGGCCATACATACAAACCTATTATCAGGTAGTGTACTCAGAACTAATTAAAATGTGCAATACTCAGGCACCTAAAAAGAACCACCAGTCTTCCAACCTAACCCCGTCTGAGAAGACAGCATTACAAGCATTGACTGAGGACTACAATATTATCATAAAAACAGCAGACAAAGGCGGAGGCATCCTCATCCAAGACAAAAGTCACTATCTAGAAGAAGCCTACAGACTCCTCAACGACACAACCACATATAAAATATTACGCAGCGATCCCACAGAGGAATATACCCTTGAAGCGCGTAATCTTACCACAAAAGCAAAAGAACGAGGCATCCTCATCAAACAGGAATTCCAATTTTTCAACAGTGTCTTTTATCATATACCCTACTTTTACCACATACCCAAAGTCCACAAGAACAGCGAGCACCCTCCTGGTAGACCAATCGTAGCAGCTATGGGTAATATCACCAACCCTTTCTCACAATATGCAGATACTTTCCTGCAACCCCTGGCCCAGGACCTACATAAGAGACGGAATCGACTTCATGGATAAAATCCACAACTACAAGTGGGAACCCACATACAGATGGATAACATTGCATGTCAATTCCCTATACACATCAAGCCCACATGACATCGGCATCAAAGCCATATCCCATTTTTTATCAAATAATGACAGCATCAACCCAGAGCAAGCAAAGTTTGTAGTAGAGGCAGTTGAATTCTGCCTCACACATAACTATTTTGAATTCAATGGCCAGTTCTTCCTCCAGCTGATGGGCACCGCAATGGGCGCCAACTTTGCCCCGAGTTACGCCAACCTTACCATGGGTCACTGGGAGCTCACCCACATATGGCACAACAACCCGTTTGCCACCCACATGATATTTTATGGTCGTTATATAGACGACATTATAATCATCTGGGACGGTCCAGATACATCAGTTCAGCAGTTCACTGAGTATTGCAACAACAACAAGTTTGGCCTGTCATTCACCTCCTCCAACGCCTTCAATGAGATTGCCTTCCTAGACCTGACTCTGTTCCACCAAGATTCCAACATAAGAACTACACTAAACCCACAGCGGGAAACTCATACCTACACTTCCAAAGTTGCCATCACCCAAGATGGATAAGAAATATACCTAAGAGTCAATTCTGTAGACTCAGAAGGAACTGTACACAGGACAGTGACTATCATCACCTCAGCAAACCACTAACCGAAAAATCCATCCAGAAAGGGTTCCCGCCTAACTTGGTCGCACAAGCCCACCTTGAATGTGCTGCCCATCCTTCTACCATCACTCATACCACCCGTAAACAGGACATCAACTCCATAAGATTCACCACCCAGTTCCATAACCAGCACAAAAAAATGGAAGTAGTCATCAACAAACACTGGCCCATACTACTTGAAGATCCACACCTCAAAACCGTTTTGCCTCCTCGCCCCAGTATCACCTACCGGAAAGCTAGAAATATCAAAAGTAGGATTGCTCCCAGCAAATTGAAACCATCTTCCAAGAAAGGTCCAAACCAGCTCTGCCTCATCCCACTGGTAGGCATGTTTCAGTGCAAAAAAACGCTATGCCTGACTTGTAAACATGTGAAACATTTCACCATTAAAGGCAAAACGTACCCGATTTCTCAATTTTACAATAGCTCCACGGACTTTGTAATATACTGCCTCTCATGTCCTTGCAATCTATATTATGTGGGTCGTACCATCAGGCCTCTGAGACAAAGATTCGGAGAACATCGCAGATTTGTGGAAGGTGGCAAAGACATTCACAGTGTGCCCAGACACTTCCTGACACACCACAATCAGTCATCAGCTGGACTCAAAGTATGGATCATCGAAGCCATACCCAACACCCTGCCCCCAGCTGAACGATACAAAAAGCTATGTCAACAGGAGATGTTCTGGATATACCATTTAGATCTTTTATCACCAAGAGGGCTCAACGAAGAAATTGACAGCAATGTCTTCATCTGATAGACATGCCTCAGCAAAAACAACTATAGGCCAGAACACCCTCATAGCATCCACTCTTGATCAGCTAGCCTCAGAAACACAGCAGGTCCCAACAGTCCTAAGCCTCACTTATATTCTTATCACATCCAGGGCCCTAGGGCACCCCTCACCTTATACTGTCCATGGCTAACAGTATGCTCCCATGGTTTGGCCCGTTATGTATCAATTGCACTTTCAGCTCAGTCCGTGTACTGCTCATTAACAAAGTTCCACAATTCTATATTGTTTTAAAAAAATCTTTATATCTGCATATTTTATCAATTTAAAATTTCTTATTGTTTTACATTTTTTATAATTTTATATTTGCCATCTTTATACGTGTTTAACATTTATGTGTATACACCAATATAACTCCTTTTCCATGGACTTTTCTGCTATATTGTTACCCGTCCTCCAATCAGCATCAACTTCCTAGAGGAGGAGGTCTCTGAGCACCAACTCCTCCCACCTTTTTTCCCTTAAATTCCCCCCACTACCATAGTCCATAACCACGGCCTGAAGAAGGGGCGGAGCCCGCAACGCGTCGCCGTTACCAGCTGCCCGTTGGATGAGACGCCCATCTGCTCTGCACGGGCGTTCGGGTCATTCGCGCCAAAATCCACCGGAGCCAGAGGAGGAGACGCCGGTAACCACCACCGCCAGGCAGACCAGGGCTTCATCCCAGCAGCTCACCCCCCAAAGGACTACTATAGCCAGCAGTGGCTGACACTGCAACGCGCACCTGTACACTACCATTGTGAGTAGTTTTTTATCTTGTCTAATAAATTACTTTTTTAACACTACTACACTTAGAGGCGCACCCTTTCTTGTTCTTTGTTAACTTCCATCACTCCCTGTATTTTCCAAAAACAACAACAGTTGAAAATAATACAATTCCTCCAATTGAGTTTAAACAATACCCAAGGGTTCACTCGGAAAAGGGTGATTTGGTAATATCTACTGAAAAGGGAAATAATACAGTACGTCCCTATATCAAATAGATGACCCAAAGGGTAAATTGGTACCACTCATTGGATTATAATTCAAATAACAAGGTTCTATAATGCACAAATAAAGTATATTCACTTAGCAGTTAAATTAGTGGTATATGAGTACACTAGATAACTATGAATTTCTATTTAAATTTTCATGTTCTAGCTTAGAGAGTTCTTAGGAGATATAGTAGTTCCAAGTAAATAGACCTGAGTATATTACTGGGGAGAGGATGAGTAGAAGAAGTTGTAATAATCCTGTCTTGCAGAGTCCAAACAATCTTCTGCCGGCTATAAGAGTCAGGTACCTAAGAACAATGTGTCCTAATCACTTAAATGAGGCACAAAAAGGTTAAATTCCACTGCACTAGATAGCCTTGTAGTGATCACTGACTTCTTGAATAAACAGGTCACAAACAGCAATCCAGTGTATATAAATGGTAATCCAAAAGGTAATAAGGAGATGCTGCATAGACAGTATAAGTACTCTTATGTGTGGGCCTGAGCCCGCTCACCAAATCCAAATGATTGTATGTAGACAAACGATCCCGCACTCAGATTAAGATGATGGTAAATGCTGGGACCCTTAGTTCACACTGGCTCCTTGCTCCTAGAAGGTAGATGGCATCCGCTGCACTCCTTGCAGCTCTCCTGGTATGACTGCTGTGATAGCTGCTGCTGCTTCAATCCAGACAGAGATGAGAATTGGAAGGCTCCACTGGTCACTCATTGTGTTGCTGGTGAGCGGCTGCTAGCTGGGTAACCTGCAGTGAATTCAGTCAGCTGGAACGCTGTACATAGGCCTTGGGCCTAGCTCTGGTTGTAGCTGTTCAAAGAGGCCACTCTCAGCTTCTCCTTCCACTTAAAGAAATTTCTCCCACAATGCTTTGCACCTCCTAGAAGTCCCCAGCGCAGCACAGCCTGATGGGAAATTGAGTCCTTCATACCAGAGTCTGCTGACTGTTTCTCCTTTCCACACTACAATTCCCACAATGCTTCATCCTTATTGTAATTACAGTCTTATTCCACAAATGAACACTAGAGGAAGTTCCCCATTTTTGTGTTGTTATTTTCTTGGATTTTAATGTTCTTTTTTGATCATGCAACCAATCATGTTTGTATCTTGATTGAATTTACAGTATCTCACAAAAGTGAGTACACCCCTCACATTTTTGTAAATATTTTATTATATCTTTTCATGTGACAACACTGAAGAAATTACACTTTTCTACAATGTAAAGTAGTGAGTGTACAGCTTGTATAACAGTGTAAATTTGCTGTCCCCTCAAAATAACTCAACACACAGCCATTAATGTCTAAACCACTGGCAACAAAAGTGAGTACAGCCCTAAGTGAAATCGTCAAAATTGGGCCCAAAGTGTCAATATTTTGTGTGGCCACCATTATTTTCCAGCCCTGCCTTACCCCTCTTGGGTATGGAGTTCACCAGAGCTTCACAGGTTGCCACTGGAGTCCTCTTCCACTCCTCCATGATGACATCACGGAGCTGGTGGATGTTAGAGACCTTGCGCTCCTTCAACCTCCTTTGAGGATGCCCCACAGATGCTCAATATAGTTTATGTCTGGAGACATGCTTGGACAGTCCATCACCTTTACCCTCAGCTTCTTTAGCAAGGCAGTGGTTCATCTTGGAGGTGTGTTTGGGGTCATTATCATGTTGGAATACTGCCCTGCAGCCCAGTTTCCGAAGGGAAGGGATCATGCTCTGCTTCAGTATGTCACAGTACATGCTGGCATTCATGGTTCCCTCAATGAACTGTAGCTCCCCAGTGCCGGCAGCACTCATGCAGCCCCAGACCATGACACTCCCACCACCATGCTTGACTGTAGGCAAGACACACTTGTCTTTGTACTCCTCACCTGGTTGTAGCCACACATGCTTGACACCATCTGAACCAAATAAGTTTAGGTTGGTCTCATCAGACCACAGGACATGCTTCCAGTAATCCATATCCTTAGTCTGCTTGTCTTCAGCAAAGTTTGCAGGCTTTCTTGTACATCATTTTTAGAAGAGGCTTCCTTATGGGCTGACAGCCATGCAGACCAATTTGATGCAGTGTGCGGCGTATGGTCTGAATACTGATAGGCTGACCCCCCACTCTTTCATCCTCTGCAGCAATGCTGGCAGCACTTAAACGTCTATTTCCCAAAGTCAACCTCTGGATATGACACTGAGCATGTGCACTCAACTTCTTTGGTCGACCATGGTGAGGCCTGTTCTGAGTGGAACCTGTCCTGTTAAACCGCTGTATGGTCTTGGCTACCGTGCTGCAACTCAGATTCAGGGTCTTGGCAAACTTCTCAAAGCCTAGGCCATCTTTATGTAGAGCAACAATTCTTTTTTTCACATCCTCAGAGAGGATGAGGTGCCGTGTTGAACTTCCAGTGACCAGTATGAGACAGTGAGAGCGATAACACCAAATTTAACACACCTGATCCCATTCACACCTGAGACCTTGTAACACAAAAGAGTCACATGACATTGGGGAGGGAAAATGGCTAATTGGGCCCAATTTGGACATTTTCACTTAGGGGTTTACTCACTTTTGTTGCCAATGGTTTAGACATTAATAGCTGTGTGTGATGTTATTTTGAGGGGACAGCAAATTTACACTGTTATACAAGTTGTACACTCACTACTTTACATTGTAGCAAAGTGTCATTTCTTCAGTGTTGTCACACGAAAAGGTATTATAAAATATTTACAAAAATGTGAGGGGTGTACTCACTTTTTGAGACACTGTATGTCTGTCCATGTATGGTGTTTCAACCCTCCTAGTAACCCTGATTATCTACTAATTGGCAAATTAATGACATCTGCTGCCAGGAGGGATTTATACACTATATATTGTGTCATTTTTGTACATGGCATTTGTAGTGAACAAGGGCTGCAAGGCTGAAATGTGTTTACATCTGCTGTCTGTGTCTTTTATGGAGAATCAATCAATTTTGAAGATTTTAAAGAGCAAGCAAGGAGTTGTGGACCATCTTTTGTGTTTAAAAACACCCAGCAGAGTAAAGACTATATCCTGGGGTGCGGCGCACTAAGGCAGTCCTCTAATGTGAATGTTGACTCTATGACTCCTGTTTTCCAAAACATCCATTTGATCCAGCAAGGAGTTAATGCTATGATCTTGTATTAGGGGTGCTGAAATGAATCGATGCATCGCGATTTGGTTGTCCGCGATGCGGCATTGATGCTGTAAAAGGGGCACAATCGATTCTCGGATGTGACATCATCCGCTGTGCCCTGCCACTCAAAACACCTAGCCGCGCCTAGCCAAAAACAGCCGAAAGGAGCCAAAAGCGCTGTGGGCGTTAGCCGCGCCTCTCGCTGACGTCATCCCCAGCCGCCAGGCGTTGCGGGGCGTGTGTGGAGCTGGCTGCTATTAGGAAGGGAGAGACACGTGGAGCGCGTCTCCCTGACTCCTGGTCCCCACTCCAAGTTCCTAGGTACTATTGCACACAGGCAGAGATAGTCGTCCGGCTGTGTGTGTCACTGACACTGTCACTCAGGCTTCACTTCAGTGGGAGATCCGTCCTCCAGTCCTCACAACAGGCTGCTGATGGCAGCGGAAAAGTGAACCGAGTGAGCCAGGTCTGAGGCCAGCATCCCAGGCCAGAAGAATACTGGTCGGCCATGCTTGTCCTCAGTCCTCCTCCTCACAGGCTGCTGCAGGCATCAGGAGACCAGACCAGTGCATTGCCAGTTTGCCACTGAATCTTCGTCATCATCATCAGGTACTACTACTTATTAAGTAAGAAAGAAAGCAGAAGGCGCCTATAAATGCAGAAGTATAACATTTATTGGTAAAAGCAAGGGTATATCCAACTCACATAAATGGAGATAAAAAGCGCATGTCCGCACATGAGTCTGCGGAGAGACAAAGAGGGGGAGCAGCGGTGTCCGTGCTGACGGTGGGGTTCCTCGCTGCTGTAGTCTGTGCCTGTAGTCCCGGTGGAGCGGAAGCCGGCCGGCCGAGGGCAGATGGAACGTCCGCTGATGTAGGGGGATCAAAGCCCGGGCTTCAGAGGCTGCAGAGGAGCAGTAGGTGAGCGTCCCACATCATCAAGATGCGACGCGTTTCTGAGTTTCCTTACCCGTGACGTCATCAATGGGCGCACTCTTTCATCAGGCATGTATGCTAATGGGCAGGCTGCTATATATATTAGGAAAAAAGGGCGACACCTAGTGGTGGAATCAGGATAGTTCTACAAATGTCTCTATACAGGGAGTGCAGAATTATTAGGCAAGTTGTATTTTTGAGGAATAATTTTATTATTGAACAACAACCATGTTCTCAATGATTCCAAAAACTCATTAATATCAAGTACGGACTACTTTCTCACGCGGGTAACTACTGCAGTGCCCATTCCTTTGAGTCTTTGCGCAGCGTAGAACTACTACACCCTGCGAGTGGATGACGAGGAGACGTCGGAGACTTCGGGCCCGAAACTAGGGGGATGTAGTCGCCTGCAAGGTAGACGGGAGCCGGCCGGCCGAAGGCGAGGTGGCCCTGATGTCCGTGTCTGATGTCGTCGCTCCTTGGGGTGGCAGTCGTGCCTGTGGCGACGAGGGGGAGAAACAGAGAGGCGTCTGAGTACACGCCTGTACGCGAAAAATAGAGGTAAATACACTCAACCTATATGGG
>BLSH010337651.1:44755-63520 GCA_018402905.1 Glandirana rugosa | reverse complement strand
GGTTACCGCCAAAAATAGCCAAAGAAGGTAGTGATGACCTACCGTATAGGTTCATCGCGACCTTCCATTCACAATACAAAAAAATGGAGAGGATCTTCGCTAAACATTGGGACATCCTGCGGGTTGATCCCCATTTGGGAAGAGTCCTACCAGAGCACCCCAGAGTAACATACAGAAAAGCCCCAAATCTCAAAAACATGATAGCCCCCAGTAAACTCAGGCCCTATAACCCACCACCCAACCCCCTTGTATTGGTACCACTGGTGGGAATGTACCAGTGCAAGAAGGCCCTGTGCAAAACATGCCAATTTGTAAAGCACGGACGCAAATCCTTTTGCCACAATAATAAAACATACAAATTAGATGGGTTTTACAACTGCTCCTCTGACTATGTAGTGTACGCCCTCACCTGCCCATGTGGTCTCATCTACGTCGGACGCACCATCTGTCCGATCCGTCAACGGTTCGGTAAGCACAGGAGGTTGATAGAGGGCGGTAAAGATATACATAGTGTGCCCCGACACTTCGCTGATGTACACAAACAGTCCACGGAGGGCCTGGAAGTTTGGGTGATAGAGCAGGTCCCAGCTTCCCTCTCTGGTGCAGAGCGGTTCAGCAAACTCTGCGCCAGAGAAACGTACTGGATTTACAACCTTGATGCCCTCTCGCCTGGAGGACTGAACAAATTTATAGAAATAGCCACTGTACTTTAACTTTTTTAGTACTTTAACTTTTTTAGTATAAGTCATTAACCCTCCTTTGCTTATCTCCAGGTATACGCATTATCTCTTCTATTTGGCTCCATGGGGGTGGCGGGTCTCTTTATTCCAATGTGCATGTAAGTAAACAAACCTCCTACACACGACATGTACCTGCTTCAGATGTATGCGTGCGCAACATGGGGTACGTATTGGCACACACATGCATCTGACTGACCTGGTAATAGCACATCCCCACTCAGTGTCATTATTGTTGCTCAACTTATGACCCATACATATACATACTCCCATCTCCCATTCTCTGCTAGCCAGCTGGTGTTATATACAGACAGTCTCACGATAACATTTACCACCATACCCCCAGATCCATTCATTCTTCTATGGAACGTATACACACGGGTATAGACCGGTATACACATAGGCGTTTATGCATATGCCCTTACTCATACTCCCCGTACATCATTACTTATTATGATTATCATTATCATTATTTTTATTTTTATTTATCATTTATTTTTATTTTTATTTTTTATTTTTAATTTATTATTTTTATCTTTATTATTATTTTTATTTTTTTATTATTTATTTTTATCTTTATTTTTTATTTTTATATTTATATTTATTTTATTTTTATCTTTTTTCCCCTTCCCCCCCCCTCCCACAGGTACATATCAGCTTTAGATGTGCATGTCATTTTAATCATATCCAAATGTATATAGAGTTGTGTTTGGGACCCATATTCTCGGTTTACCGATATTGTCAGGATGTAATCTATGTATACATTATTTATAACCCGACTATATGTATCATATGTACCCCTTGTGTATAGGTAATTTTTAAATTCTCTATTTTTATGATCTATTTTTATGATTTATTTGCTGATGTCCCCATGGCCACATGTATGTCTTCTATATAGAGACATTTGTAGAACTATCCTGATTCCACCACTAGGTGTCGCCCTTTTTTCCTAATATATAGCAGCCTGCCCATTAGCATACATGCCTGATGAAAGAGTGCCCCGTTGATGACGTCACGGGTAAGGAAACTCAGAAACGCGTCGCATCATGATGACGTGGGACGCTCACCTACTGCTCCTCTGCAGTCTCTGAAGCCCGGGCTTTGATCCCCCTACATCAGCGGACGTTCCATCTGCCCTCGGCCGGCCGGCTTCCGCTCCACCTGGACTACAGGCACAGACTACAGCAGCGAGGAACCCCACCGTCAGCACGGACACCGCTGCTCCCCCTCTTTGTCTCTCCGCAGACTCATGTGCGGACATGCGCTTTTTATCTCCATTTATGTGAGTTGGATATACCCTTGCTTTTACCAATAAATGTTATACTTCTGCATTTAGAGGCGCCTTCTGCTTTCTTTCTTGCTCTAGTGTTGGATACGGCTATCCTGTGAGAAGAGCTGCCGATCTGCAGGTTTATTGGTACTTCATATCTCCAGACCCTCCCCACCTGGTCCTTGCGCCTATTCATCTTGTTTTTTACTACTTATTAAGTGGTTAGAGAACTGTGAGTTTATTTTGGGGGATATCTATCACTTAGTGTTGCTGACTAATATAATAGTATCATGATAAAATAGTAGCATATGGTTTTGGTTTAGAAGCTCTCACAAGCAGTCCCCAACCCTCATCCTAAGTAATGGTATGGTACTATTGATTGAATTATTACTACTATATTACTATCTCCTTTATTTTATGTTTCAAAAATATTTTATTAGAAGATAGATTTCTGAGTGTTACAACATGTATTACAAGGCGCATTACATCATACATTCAGTGTATAAACTATATAGCATGAAATAACAGCCTGAACTGTTGAATAAGTCGGACTGGGTTTTAGTGCACCTCAAACATTTTCTGAACTGTGCTCTCTGTAGCGCTTAGTTCTGGTTATGTATATTACGTTTTAACCCTAATCTGGCTGTGTGTGACTTAAATAGGACTTTGTTTGACAGGGGGCTTAGGGTGGGTAGGTTTCTTGGGTCAGAGGAATGAGAGGTAACTCGCGGCCTTTCTCTCTCCTTCCTCCAAAACCTTCCTATAGCTATAGAGGTCAGGTGTAGGCCCAAGTGGACGAAAGAAGGGTGGGGGAGAGAATTGTGGATATGGGAAAGACATTTTGGATGGGGTAGAGGTGGGGATGGGGGGAGGGGAGAGAGAAAAAAAAAAGGGGGGGAACAGAGTGGGCTAGGCTAGAAAGGGCGGGAGGTTTCCCGGTACTCTGCTTAGTCACCCATGAGCAGGGAGGGTGTCTTTTCAAACGTATTTGTTTACCAGTGTGTTAATGCTGTGGGATGCACTTTTTAAAAAGATTGAGGTTGCTTAGTAATTTTCTAGTATCAGATCCAGACATGTCTGTGTTCTCTTAAACTTCATCCACACATCCCAAGTATTCGTAAACGCAGCCATTCTATCCATCGAAGAGTGAATCGTTTCCTCCATTTTTCCTATTCATTTAATGCGGTTGGTCCATTCATTCATGGATGGGAGTGAGTTGGATCTCCAATGTACCAGGAAACACATTCTTGCAGCGTTTATAATATATGCATTGCAATCAATCATTTTTTTTAGCTATACTGGATATGTGCAGTAGGTATTGAGCTGGTGAAAATTCCAGGGGGATTGAGGAGACAATCATTGTCACTTCGTGTACCTTGCGCCAGTACTGCTGAATTCATGGGCACCATATGTGGATGAAAGAGCCCTTTCCCATGCCACATCTCCAGCATCTGTCTGTAACTGAGGGGATGAACTTATTAAACAGATTGGGTGTCCTGTACCATTTGGTGGCTAATTTGTACCCATTTTCTTCTGCTTGTATGTTCAGGGAGCCCTTGTGGGTATATAGGTAAGTCCGGCCCGATGTATCTTCATCTATTTCCCTGTTCAATGTGGCCTCCCAGAACACCTGGTCTGGTCTCTGGGGGTTGCGTGGTTCCGTGAATAGGGAGGCGTATAAGGTTGAAATTGTATGACTTTGAGGGGATGACTGATTACATAGTGATTTGAATGTTGAGAGGTCTATAATATTTATCCATGCAGTCTGGGTGATCTAGGAAGTGTCGCAATTGAATATAGCTCCAAAAGGGGATTGGGTTGTGTTAGATAGCTCCATTAGGTCCCCCTGACGCAAGAATTTCACCCTGCGAAAGAAGTGTCTATGTTGCATTAGTGGGTATGGCCATTCTTCAGCAAGGAATCGCCTGGAAAGGCCAGTGGAAAGTCCGGGTTGCCTCTAATCGGAGTGATTGGGCAGTGTTTTGCCGAGACCCCGTGGACTTTACAGGCTCTGTCAAAGATCTGGAGGGTCGCCCCAATTAGTGGATGGTCCTGAAGGTCTGAGCGTTGGGTAGCCACGGTGCAACCCTGAGGGGGATGGTTGATAGGGAGTGCTCCAGAGAGACCCAGTGCTTACATGAAGAATGTACTTTCCAGTCCACCACCGAGCCAGTTGTATTGCTCTATGGTACCTCTGCAGGTCAGGGAGTCCAATACCCCCTTTTGTTTTAGGTAACACCAATTTTTCCCATTTTATCCAGGCTTTTTTTTATTCCATAGAAAGGCTCTACATATTTGCTTATAGCTAGCAAAGAAGGAAGGTGGCAAAGCAATCAGTACTGTCTGTAACTTATAAAGTAGGCATGAGAGGATTGTCATCTGTAAGATTGTAGCTCTCCCGAACCAATAGATGTGAGGGACATCCCACTTTGCAAGATCTCGGCTGATATTTTGGAGTTCCACTGAGAGGTTTCTACTTTAGAGTTCTGTGAGATTCCTTGAGATTTGTATCCCTAGGTAGGTTATAGTGGCTGGTTGCCACTGGAAGGGGAAGTTGGTTTGACATTGTTTCACTATCTTGGCAGGAAGAGTTACATTCAAGGCGGATGATTTAGAGCAATTGATTTTTAGGTTGGCAATCTCTGTGAATTCCTCCAAAATCTTCATTAGGTTGGGCAGGGAGGTCAGAGGGGACGAGAGGAAAAGCAGTACATCATCTGCGAATGACGCTAGTTTGAATTTGTGTGAATTTTTATGCCGGTGACATCTGGATTTGCTCTAATGCACCGCTGTAGCACTTCCAGGGTGAGAATATGTAATATTGGAGACAGAGGACATCCCTGTCTTGTGCCATTGCGGACATAGAAGGCGTGTGACAAGTGGCCATTGACCCTGACCCTGGCCTTTGGGGCAGAGTAAAGGGATAGGATCAGTGTGCATATCCGCATTCCCAGGCCCAGGGCTCGTAATACCTCAGCCATATAGTCCCAGGCCACTCGGTCGAACGCCTTCTCCGCGTCTATTGATAGGAAGAATCCTTCCATCTTAGCGGTCGTAATCCAGTTGTGGATATTCAAAGCTTTTATTGTGTTGTCTCTGGCCTCTCTGCCAGGAACAAACCCCACCTGATCGAGATTTACCCAGGACGGTAGATGAGTATTTAGTCTGGTCGCCAGTATTTTTTCAAATAGTTTCACATCGACATTGAGGAGTGAAATTGGTGGATAGGTCTCTACTTTGGCAGGGCCTTTATTTTCTTTGGGGATAACCATGATAAAGGCTTCCAAAAGGTTTGGGGAAGCACAGGGGGTAGTGGCTAATGTATTAACATTGCTGAGGAACACTGGAGCTAGTAGCTCTGAGAAGCTCTTATAGTACTGTGCCGGGAAGCCATCAGGGCCTGTTCATTTCCCTGGTTTGGTGGCCTTTAGGGCCGTTACCCACTCTTCCATTGACAATTTGGCTTCCAAGGCTTTGGCATCTGCCTTCGAGATTACAGTGGGGCTATATTTCTCAAAAAGTCTCCTATGAGCTTTTGTTGAGTTGTTCCCTCTAAGGGCGACCTTTGGTCAGGGTTCAGATTGTACAATTTACTGTAAAATTCTTGGAATTGTAGGGAGATGTCCTCATTTTTGCAATGAGTCTTACCTGATCTATCTGTCACATGGTGTATCGTGGAAGCTAGTTTTCGCCGTTGTGTGGCCTTAAACAAAACCTACCCGGTTTGTTCCCCTGTTCATAAAATAGCTTTTGGGCCAATGTATGTCATCTGCATGCATTGGCAAAGAGTGCCTCTGTCAGTAGTGTCCTAGTCTCTGCCAGATCATGAACTACTGTGGCCTCCAGCGAGCTTTAATGTTGGGCCTCAAGCTTACTTATCTTTTCAGCGAGTTCCTTGACTTGTTTTTGTTGTTCTTTTTTCTTCCTTGCCGCAATCGCAAGTAAATGCCCTCTGATCACGCACTTATGTGCCTTCCACTGCATCATGGGGGACACATCAGGTGTGTCATTGTGGTTGAAATAGTCCTTGATTGTTTGTGAGATTTTGGTTAAGTCACCTAGATCTGCCAGGAGGAAAGCATCCATCCGCCAGATCTTAACTGAGGATTCTGTTTCAGGGAACTTAGGGTCATGGTGATCGAGTGGTGGTCAGAAAGTACCACATTCTTAATGGAGGTGTGGTGAAAGTAGGACAGATCTGATTGTTTTACGAACAGGTATTCCAGTCTAGAATTAACGTTTTGCACCGGGGGAAAAGTATGTGTAGTCCTTCACTTGCGGGTTCAAAGTTCTCCACACGCTGTGCAATGTCAGGGAAGCCAATTGGAGTTTTTTACCTGTCACAATGCCAAATATGATAGCGAGGAGGTGTCTGAAGAGGTGTCTAGGAGGGGATTCGATGCCATATTCAAATCTCCCCTAAGAATTAAGAGACCTGTCTGAAAATTGTTTAGTTTCAGTAAGGTCTCTTTCATGAATGTTACCTGTTTGGAATTAGGGCAGTATATGTTTGCTAGCATTATTGGTCTATTTTTCTATGTGCCCCTCAAGAAGACATATCTACCCTCAGGGTCCAGGAGTTGGTCGGTAAGAATAAACGGAAAATGTTTAGATAGTACAATGGAAACCCCTTTGGTCTTGGAATCGGTGCAGGTTGCGTGGAAAGCTACATGGAAGCAGTGGTTGTGGCATTTGGGAATGGCTCCTCTTTTGAAATGGGTCTCCTGTAAGAAGAGTATTTGGGCCCGAGGTCAGTATGCTTCAGCAAGGACCCTGCTGTGCTTTTCCGGCACACTGAATCCCTTCACGTTGAAGGATAACACCTTAAGAAAGGTCGGGTTATTACGGTTAATCGGAGGTGGAAAGTCAGCAGGGTGTGCCTGTGTATGTACCATCATCCTGGTCACGGGGGAGCCTGAGAGAAGAGAACGAGAAGAAAAAAGAAAAAAAAAAGAGGGGAATTCTCATCCCCACCCCCCCTTTTTTTTCTTCCCCCTCTCGGTGGGGGAGGGAGGGGAGGGGTAGTATAAGGTAAGGTAGGAAGGTGGGTCTAGGCATAACTGGTTCTTATGTTGTGAAGCAGTCACACAGAGAAGTATTGACAAGTCCTTCGGTGGCACTTTACACCGCCTACTGCACCTGCCCTGTCTTTAGTAGCCACCAGAGCTGAGGGCAGAACCTGCTGGCCCACCTAATTGAAGGGTAGCAGATGAAGTGATATTCAAGAGCACAAGCCAGATGTGCCAAAGAGGAACCTGCCTCTTTGGGGTGGAGAGTAAGCAAGAACACAAAAGCAGTGTGGATGTCCTAGACATCCACAGGCCTCCTATTGAGTGTGGCATTTCTATGGGAAAGGAATATGTCGCCCAAGGGGGGGGGGGACACCTCTAGTCCGGCCCCACCTCCAGTACTATGGGGGGAGCTACGGTCTGAGTGTCCCCACCTGGGACTCAGGAGACAGCAGAGAAAACAACAACTTGTATTTAGATGCATTGCCTTCATAAATATTAAACATTAATGAATCCCCAAGCCTCTAGTCCCATCCCTGGGGGGAGGTATTCCCCCTAGAGAGGTGAGTTCAGAGTAACAGCGTATCCTCGTTTCGTCCCCCGGGCCATGGGAGTCTCCCCTGAGGGGTGGAATGAGTGTGTCCTCCTGAACCAAGAAGGTTTGTGGAGCATTCAGCATCACGTCTGCGTTATTAGTTGGGAGAAAGTGTAACAACATATAACAATGTAACAATGTATAACAATGTGATCACCTAACCCTCTGCCCCGAGTGCTCTCCCCCTGTTCAGTCGAAGGGCCCTAGGGACAAGGCTGATCCAATTCTCTTCCCTTTTCTGCTCCCACTATGCAATGTAGCTCCTATTTCTGTGTGCACAGACAAGATAAGCTTTGTCATTTGCCATCCCCCCTAAGTCCCAGTTCTGTATGTGCCGAAGGCAACATAGGCATTTAGCCTCTAAAATATTGCATCTAAGGGACGTGCAAAGGCCGAAGGAACCGAGGGGGGGGGGTGACAACCGAGCCAAGAGTGGAGGCAAGACATGGAGTAACCTCCAAAAGAGGTAGGCTTTTGCCTCATCTATATATTGGGCTAACTCTCTATAGTTAATGTTCTAAATTCTGCAACCAACAGAGGTAATCAATCAAACTTATGCAGCCTCATGAGAGCAGTGGGTACTTATAACTATCCGCCAAATGATAAACCACAAGCAGTACCTAATGGCAGATCATGGAAGGTGGAGCAAGAATGTTGTGTAAAAAGGCTTTTCCAGTATGCCATTTATAGTCCACATATTGCTTATCCCAAGTGCAGTGGGTGGGGGGAGGGGGGGGAGGAAGTTCAAGTTAGCCAGCCATCTAGCCGAGAGGGTAGCATATCTCACGGTAGCTATCGTTTTCTGGGGAGGGATAAGATAGATCACCTAGTTCCAGGAAAGCATCATATGAGATGGACATGTATTCTCAGGGGACTCAGTGTTAGTGGGATGCATTTGCATTCGCTACATGTTGAGCGCCAGCCCCTTACTTAGCATAGGGTAACAGAAAAGTATACATTAAATGTCCCCTGTGTACTCTCCAGGAAGCTTCCACTTATTGGCCAAGAATTATACTTCTTGCTGTCCACCAGATTGTGCCTACGCCCTCCCCTCCGTCACAGCCAGCCCAGAAGCAAAAACATTCTAAATTGCCATCTACTCCAAAGCACTTTACCATATCACCCTTGAGCAGGGTCATCCTTGTTGCATTTTAGTTCCTACCGGTGCTTGCAAAGTATATCTGGACTGCTCGTTTTGCTGTGGTAATAACAAGAGGTATCAAAAATAAGGGGAAGAAAAGTGAAATGCTCTCATGAGGTTAATTGTAGGGTTTTCCTAGGCCCTCTGATTAAATGAGACCTGTGTGGTCTGTCTTGCGGCGGACTGATGGGGGAGATGATCTCGGTTCTTCCTCCATCTCCATGTCTCCCCGAAACCTGCGTGGTGAATTTGATGAATTCCTGCGACATCTCTGTCTTTGTCTTTGTGGACGAGGTGACTCCTCTTGTGGGATATGAATCCAAGGCCCTTGCTGGAGTAGTGATCCCTACCACTCTGGAACTGAAACTTAAAGGCATCTCAATAATGTCGCAGAATGATTGCAAGTGAGCTGGTGTTCTCAGGAGTGCTGTGCGGTTCCCAACCGAGGCCTGCAGGCAGAATTAGAATTTCCAGCGATAGGGTATGTGCCTGTCCCGGAGTGTCTGAAAGACAGCAGATTTCTCCTGTGTTACAACACAGGAGAAATCTGCTGTCTTTCAGACACTTGATGTTAGACAAGTCCTGGAATATTTGGATACGGGCACTGTCAGGGATCTAGACGAGCTTTGCGATCCCGCACGCTTATGCGCACGCGCGCACGGATTCAAATGAAGATTCCCACAACCGTTCAGAGACGTGCACATGTTGTCAGAACCCAGAATCCGTCATAGCAGGAGGACTTTAGGACCCAGAATCTGTCAGAGCAGGAGGGCCCTAGGACCCAGTAGCTCTGTCAGCACATCACTTGGGCCTTTATAAGGAAGTCAGACCTTGGCTTTAATGCTGTCTGATCTGCAGCTTGTCAGTACCTGTACCTGCCTGCCGTTATCTGCTACCTGATCCGTTACCTGATTGACCTGGCTTGTTTTGACCACCCTGTCTTCTCCTACCCTGACCCGGCTTGTTTTGGATCCTGCTAACCTCTGCCTGCCTGATCTCCGTTGCCGAACCCAGCTTGCCTCTGACCATCCCCCGCATACCGATTCTGCTACTCCATTCATCTGTGATTGACCCGGCTTGCCTGACCATCCTCCTGCCTGCTTCTAAAGTCAGCTGTCTGCTGTCCTGTGTCCTGCATCTAGCTGCTGTGATTGCTGTCTGCTGCTGCTGTTCCTGTTTCCAGCTGTCTGCTGTCCGGTGTTACCAGCTCCACTCCAGCATCCAGTCTCCTGCTGTTTCCAGAGGCACTCCTACCTCGCTGGACTCACGTGACCACTGTTCCCATTCCAGTGGGCTCTGAGTCAGAGCTGTATGAGAGGTCTTCTCCTACAAAAGACAGGCTCCACTCGCTCAGGTACGTGGTTCATTACAGGCACCCTCATGCTCCAAGTGGTCCTGATTCTGAGCCACTCTTATTTTTTTCTTTCTGCGTGTTGTTCACCAGGCAGCACACAGTGTCTCTCGGCCCCTGGGTCTGAGGGCACGATGATACCTTTCCATTTCCACCGGAGCATCCCAGGGTCTGCTCGTGTCACGCACCTGGTGGTGGAGTCTGTCTTATGCAGAAGGCAACCACTCTTGCGGCCCTGGAGAAGTCCAGTGAAGCTCGTGCAGGTAGCAGGTGGTCCTGCAGCCTGGGTCAGCAACGGGCTGGCAGTGCGGTACAAAGGGTTCAGGCAGAAGAGTCGTCAGGTGCAGGCAGGGTCGTTAATGGGCTGGCAGCAGAAGTACACAGGGATCAGGCAGAAGAGTTGTCGTGGGCAAGCCGGGGTTGGTGCAGGCAGAAATCAACAGGATCAAGGTCAAGCCGGGTCACAGGAACAGATACTCAGGAAATCAGGTCACTCAGGAACACTCACACGCTGTAGAACGGACAGCACTGGCTGCTGGGCATTGTGAGCTTAAATGGAGCCGTTTGGTGCCGTTTGCGGCCCCAAATGCCCAGCCAGTTTGTGTTCATGACAAAGTCCTAAAAAGTCACACGTTGACCAGTAGGTACAAAGATCCTGTTGCCATACCACCATAGGACATTCTTCACCTGCAACCTGGAATCAGAAGGGCCAGAAGAGCCTGCCAGGGGTTGCCTGATCTGTGATAGCAAGTCTTCCTGGGTGAGCAGAAAGTTACGTAACAGAAGGATCATGTCAGGTGGCATGGAATCTCCGGGTTCGCTGAAAATCCAAAGGGAGGGCGTCCGGTTTGAAGTTTTTTGACCCCGGCCTATAGGTTAGATGGCACTGAAACCGGGAGAAAAAGAGGGCCCAGCAGGCTTGCCGTGGTTTCAGTCTTTTCGCTGTCCTCAGGTACTCCAGAGTTTTATCGTCGGTGTATATGAGGATAGGGGGCGTGGCCCCCTCAAGCAGGTACCGCCATTCTTCCAGAGCTGACTTAATGGCCAGGAGTTCCCTGTCTCCCACGTCGTTATTCCTTTCTGGTGCAGACAACTTGCAGGAAAAGAAAGCCACCGGATGGAACAAAGCTTTGGAGCCTTGCCTTTGCGAAAGGATAGCCCCCACAGCAATCTCAGATGCATCCACTTTCAGAACATTAGGCAGTGCTGGATTAGGATGTTTCAGGATGGGGCTGAAGTGAACAACTCTTTTAAAGTCTAGAAAGCTGCCTGGGCTTCAGTGGACCGGTGAAATTGGGAACTTTGTTTTGTAAGTTGAGTGTTGGGGGTGATGATGTCGGAGAACCCCTTGATGAATCGTCTATAAAAATTCTCAAAACCCACAAAACGTTGGACCCCTTTTTTTATCAGATGGCGCCGGTCAGTCCAAGATAGTAGAGACTGTTTGTGGATCCATGTTGATGCCTGTGATGGAGATGACTAGTCCGAGGAAGTGAATGCTGGACTGTTCGAAGGAGCATTTTTCTGCTTTGGCATATAGCCCGTGTTGTCGAAGGCGACTCAGAACTAAGAAGACATGTCTGCGGTGCTCCATAAGGGAGGAAGAGAAGATCAAAATATCATCTAAGTAAATGATGACAAACAAGTCCAAATAGTCCCAGAATACATCATTTACAAAGTGCTGAAAGGTGGCAGGGGCGTTGCACAGCCCGAAGGGCATGACTAGGTACTCATAGTGCCCAAAACGAGTGTGAAAAGTGATTTTACACTCATCGCCTTCCCGGATATGGACCAAGTTGTATGCCTAATGGAGATCTTGTTTAGTGAAGACGACAGTGGAGCCCAGTCTTTGAAACAGTTCCGGAACCAAGGGCAGGGGATAACGGTTCTTAACCATAATTCGGTTTAGCTCCCTGTAATTTATGCAAGGTTGCAGAGACCGATCCTTCTTCACCACAAAGAAGAAGGGGACGTGGAGGGTCTGATGAAGCCCTTATCTAGGTTGTCATCCAGATAGGCCTTGAGGGCTGCTAACTCTGGTTCAGACAAGGGATAGACCCTCCCAAAGGTTACTTCCGCTCCTGGTAGGAGCTCAATGGGACACTTGTACGGCCTGTGAGGTGGTAGTTGCTCCACCACCTTCTTGCTGAACACGTCTAGAAAGCTGAGATAGACTGAGGGCACAACTAGCCGGACGTCAGGGTCAGAATCCGGGTTTAGGCTGAGAAGAGTGGGAGTAGTGTCATTGGAACGTTTAAAACAGTGCTGGCAGCAGTAGTTGGACCGAAAGTAAACAGTTCCGGAGGTCCAGTCAATACTGGGGTCATGTGCCCAGAGCCAGGGCAGACCCAGAATGATGGGGAACAATGGAGAGGCTATGGCGTCCAGAAGAAGCAACTCCTGATGGCCGTCAGCTGTGGTGGCGAGGAGAGGATGGGTTTCATGGGTGACTGTGCCGGATTTGATGGGGGATACATCCGCCAGGTGGATGGTCATCTGGTGTGTCTTGGGTTGGAGAGGAATGTGATGTGCAGCTGCGTAGGCTTCATCCACAAATCAACAATTGCTGGGATCTGAGTACTCCCTCCGGGAAGCTGTAGGAAAAGGGAGATGGCAAAGCTAGAAATCTGACTTGGTATATTAGACATTCCTGCTGAGGAAACTGGCGGGCACTTACCGCGCTTGGCCGGGCAGAATCTCACTACATGCCCCGGTTCCCAACAATACAGGCACAGATTCAGAGAGAACCTCTGTTAACTCTCTTCAGGGGTCAGAGAAGGGCACAGTAGTCCTATTTGCATGGGCTTTGGTTGATCCACGGGACAGGAGGAGGAGGTCATTGACGGGAAAGGAGTTGGACTTGGGTATCTTGGGACATGGGGCAGCATACAGGTGAGACGCAAGGGTCCTGATGCTCTTTCAGTGTGGCGTTCCCTGAGACGCTGGTCTATTTGGATTGCCAGGTTGATGAGGGCTTCCAGGGTGTGGGGCACCCCTACGCGAGCCAGCTCGTCCTTGAGGGACTCAGACGGGCCCAGGCAAAATTGGTAACAAAGTGCGGCATCATTCCAGGCCGTGTCTGCATTCCACCTCCGGAACTCCGCCACATAGTCCTCCACGGACCGACGGCCCTGCTTGAGGGCATGTAGTACAGCTTCAGCTGTAGCGGCTTGGTGGGGATCTTCATAAAGCTGAGCCATTGCTTGGAAGAATGCGGCTAGAGTGGCGACTTCTGGGGCTCTCTGCTGCCAAAGTCTATGAGCCCAGGACTGGGGCACCTCCTGAAGTAGGGAAATAACAAGTCTCACCTTTGTGGCCTCAAGTGAGAAGGTACGGGGCTGGAGGCCGAAGTACAGCTCACATGCGTTCCGGAAGGCTCTAAACTTGCGATGGTCCCCAGAAAACTTGTCAGGCAGGGGGACTTTAGGCTCAGATGGCAAGGCCACAATGGTGCGACGTGCGGTCTGACCAGCTCCGGGGGCCGCAGGCGTAGCAAGCTCCTGAACCCGTTCTTCCAGCCGGGTATAGCCCTCTTGCAGGTACTGGACCGCCCGTGTGAGGCTGGCCAGATGGACACAAAGTTCATCCATGGCAGAGGGTGCTCCCTGCGCAGACTCAGACATGGCTGTCCATTAATGTCACGCACCTGGTGGTGGAGTCTTTCTTATGCAGGAAGCAACCACTCTTGCGGCCATGGTTCAAGGTTCCACGGTAGAGCAGACAGGGAGCGCAGGAGCCCAGGGGGCATGAGGGCTGGACAGGATCACTGGTGGTGGAGTGAAGCTTGTGCAGGTAGCGGGTGGTCGTGCAGGCTGGGTCGGCAACGGGCTGGCAATGCAGTACAAAGGGTTCAAGCAGAAGAGTCATCAGGTGCAGGCAGGGTCGTTAACAGGCTGGCAGCAGAAGTACACAGGGATCAGGCAGAAGAGTTGTCGTGGGCATGCCGGGGGTCAGTGCAGGCAGAAATCAACAGGGACAAGGTCACGCCAGGTCACAGGAACAGATACTCAGGAAATCGAGTCGCTCAGGAACACTCACACGCTGTAGAACGGACAGCACTGGCTACTGGGCGTTGTGAGCTTAAATGGAGCCGTTTGGTGCCGTTTCCGGCGTGCATGCGCACAAGCACCAAAACCTTCAGAAACCAGTCTTTTCCTAACAGCTCAGTACCGAGTTGAAAACAGCCCAAATTGCGGCTTGTAGGTGCAGGTCCTCTACGCACTCAGGGATTAAGGTCCTCTAAATGCCTATGCATCATCATAAAGTGTTGCACATGTGAGCCAACTTGTTGCTGGACTTGCTGAATGGCGGCCCCATGTGTTATGGCTGCCGCATCCATGTGTTCCACTCTGGCTGCCACTGCACTCAGATCTGTTTTAAGATCTGATATGGCCACTGAGAGTGTATTTTCAATGTCTAGGGCGACCATTTGCAGATCCGTCAGACAGAGCAGCGGAGATTGCAGCAGGGCTTGCATACCTGACGCGCCTGGGTTGAGAGTCTCTGCAGCGCTGCCGGGCATCTCCATACTCAAGTCTGTGACTTGCGATGCAGCCTGCACGTCCTTTGTTTGAGTCCGGAACATCACCGGAATGGTGCTGCCCAGCTGGGTGGATGGGTCCTCCTGTGCTCGGGGAGCTTATGTGCCTCTCCCTGTCATCTTCTGCAGTGTCAGTCTCTGTCTTTCCCGCTGATTAGAAGCGTTGAAGAGGCAGTGGATGCCGGAGCTCCGGGTCTATGCGGCCATTCTGCTTCGGCGCCAAACCACACCCCTCCTTTATTTTATAAAGCATTAATGTAATAACTTGTGGCTCTCTGCTGTCTATAATAAAAAAAATACTGTAGTCCAATCCACATCAGAGGATTAGTACCTGGCATGCCATGCATGCATTCCAAGTTTAAATAAACCAAACCCATCCCCCCTACTATGGCTTACCCTTCTACAAGTTTTCTTCATCAAAGGTGACAGGCAGCCCTATTCCCCCAATCCCCCTCCTAGAGACTGAGAGCCATTAGTGTTTGACTTGTTTTGCAGTAGCCAAGTAGTGTGACTGTGTGTATTATATTTAACTTTTATAGGAAACTTGTTTATGATCACGGCTTAGTTGACATGACAGTCACTAAGTTCTTTTTTTTTGTAGTACTGACAGTTTGTTGATGTCATCACCATCATTTGTCACAATTGCATAGCATGTTAAACTAAAATGTCAGAAGGAGACCAAAAAGTATGAGAGATAAAAAAATGCACCTAGCTTTTTAAAAGCAAACATTTGGACACATTTCGGATTTTATGAACTACCAGGGAAGCACGAAATGGACATGACACGCTGTGTGTAAAGCGAGTCACACAAAAATTAAATATCTAGGGAATACTACTAACTTGAGAAACCACGTTACCCGTTTTCACTCTGAGATGCTAACACCTGTCGCCACCACCAGTGCCAAGGAAATAAACGTAGCTCAGCCAAGAATTGATGCCACCCAGCTATGAAAGAGGTAAGAGAATAACAAAAGCTGTGGCAGCTTTCATAGTTAAGCACCTATGGCCTTACACTGTTGTGGACAACAGAGCGTTTCGCTACCTGTTGAAGATGATAGAGCCGCGTTGCAAGATCCCATCACAAAGTCACTTTACAGAAAACGTTATACCTGCACTCTACCACGAAACCAAAGCGCAGGTAATTGCAGAAATGAGCCAAGCAAGTCGAGTCGCAATAATGTGTGAGACCTGGACTTCAGTCACGACGGAGTCTTATGTTATAACAGCACATTACATATATATAAATGAAAAAAATAAAATAAAAATAAAAATAAAAATAAAAATAAAAAAATAAAAATAAAAATAAAGAGAAAAAAAAATAAAAAATAAAAATAATAATAATAAAAATAAAATAAAATATAAAATAAAAATTAAAAAATAAAAATGGGTAAAATTGATGTATGTGAATAAAGTGTGTAAAACCTTACTGTTAGTGTTAATGTTAAAAAGTACGAGGGATCATGAGGCCTGTTTTTATAGTAATCTAAATTTGCACTCACCCTGTATCTTACTCATTGTTTTCTTTAGAAATTGGTTAAAAAACAGTTTAGATCTATTTCAACATTCATCCCTTGTGGTTGTAAACATCCTATTTCATAAATCCATCTCGTTTCATTCTGGGAAATGGCTTGGGTCATGTTATATATCTATGCCACAGAATGTAAGTAAACTGGGATTTCTGTTATGATGTATTCTGAAGTGGTTTGAGAGACTGTGATTTCTGAACCCTTTCTTTATGTTGTTGACATGTTCTCTCAATCTTATTGCTAGTTTTCTTGTGGTGCGGCCTACGTATTGCATGCCACATGGACATGTAAGCAAGTATGTTACGTGTGTGCTATGGCATGTGATGAGTTTGTTAATTTCGTAGCTTTTCCCTGTTACTGTTGAATTGAATTGGTTGGTCCTTCCGACTCGGTTTTTTACTGTGGTGCATATCATGCATTTACCACAAGAGTAAAAACCTTTCAGTTCACCAAATAATTTGAGTTTGCTTGGTGGTACTGGTATATTATGTACCAGTCTGTCTCTCAGGTTTCTTGTTTTCCGATATATGAATATGGGTTTCTTAGTTATAATTTTCTCCAGTTTGTTGTCTCTTTGTAGTAAGTGCCAGTGTTTCTTAATTATTTTCTCCATTTGTTTATAATCCTTATTATACTGGGTGATGAATGGAAGTTCATATTTGTTATCCTTATTATCACCATTTGTTCTCTTAATTATTTTTTAATCGTAGGATTTGTTATACCTGTTCTATAATTTTATTGGCTATATAGCACTATAATTTTGTTGGCTATAATTTTATTGGCTACACAGCACTGTGAATGTGATATAATTTTATTGGCTATAATTTTATTGGCTATAATTTTATTGGCTACATAGCACTGTGAATGTGAAATAATACCAGTATTACTAGCACTGTGACCACTATCATACTCAATACACCAATCACAAAAAAGCTTATGGGCTACAGCAGCACTTTATAAGAATAAGCTAACACTGATATAATAGGTAGTAGAATAAGAATACCAGCAAGCGCTGTCCAAACACTCACATTTTCAATACCCTATGAAACCAAAATTGGAAACATAGGTCACAACAGCAGCTGCAAACAGAACCACCAACACAAAATATATTTCCAGTGGCGCGAGGCACACCAACTCACAGTGCATATGACACTGATGTGTCAACAAGATGGAACAGTGCATATGACATGGTCGAGAAGTTCTTAGAACAACAGCCTGCAGTCTGTGCCACCTTGCTCTCTCCAGAAGTTAGAAAAGGAGAGTCTGATCTCTGCACTCTCAAAGAAACAGATGTGTCAAATGCAGAGGACGCTGTGAGTGCATTAAAGCCAATGAAGGATCCAACCATGCTGATATCAGAAGAGCGCAACCCAAATCATTGCCCCTCTAAATGCACAACTCCTCCAGAGCATGACAGATACCATGGGAGACACACCCATGATCCATGAGATCAAGAATGCCATCCAAACAGATCTCCAGAAGAGGTACAGCAGTGAGGCAGAGAAGAAGATCCTTCATACAGCCTCTGCACTGGATCCTCACTTTAAGGGACTGCCTTTTATCCTCACACAGGAGGAGAGATTGGAGATATACAGAGGAGTGACTGAGGAGGCTGTATCCTTGGAGATAATTTGAATTTCACCATGTTTCTTGAGAAAATTGAGTACTGTCCGTGATACTTTTTTTATTTGCACTAACATACAATTTTTCAGGACAAGCTTTCGGGGTATCTCCCCTTCTTCAAGGTCCAAGCAGTACTGAATAAAAACAGTTTTAGCCAAATGTTAAAAAAAGAGAAAAAAAGAGAAAAAAAAAACTCTAAGGGAAAGGAAAAACAAACAAATACAAATCAATGTATAAGGCCATGGTAATGAAACTAGCTGTAGAGATAGTGGGATAAGACTGGCAGAGTTATAGACTGGGGAGGGGTGGGGGGTGACAGTCACAGAGGGGGTCGTAAAACTTAAGAATAATGGGTGAGAAAACCTATATCCAAGTATAAGCCGTTAATTTTGTGTCAAAAAGAAGAATCATTCTCAGTTCAAACGTTTTCCTTTCCTGCGTGGTTCTGAAATCCCCTTTAACCACTTCAGCCCCGGAAGGATTTCACACTTTAGGACCGGAGCCCTTTTTGCGATTCGGCACTGCGTCGCTTTAACTGACAATTGCACGGTCGTGCGGCGTTGTACCCAAACGAAATTTGCGTCCTTTTTTTCGTTTTAACAGCGAGAAGAAAACAAATATCGCCGCTAGTCTTTACTGCGTCGCCACTAGTTTATGGTGGTTTTCTTTCGAGATAAACACCCTTTTTTTCCTGCGTTTAAAGCAAACCCATGTTGCGGCGTGCTGGCACGTTAACAGTCAATTTCGCTGCGTCACGGCTTAGCGTTTTTCCCGAGGCCAGGATTTCACACTTTAGGAAGGCCCCGACTTCACCAATTTCCCCTAAAGTCTTGGTGCGTCCTTTCCTTTTGCAAACTTGACTCTTACTAAGAAGAAAAACTGTGTTTTAATTGCCGAATATGAACCTATATCCAAAAGAGTGGGTAATAAGAATTCAAAATGCTGGGGGAGACACTGACAGTGGGGGGTGGGG
>BLSH010337634.1:181561-204654 GCA_018402905.1 Glandirana rugosa | reverse complement strand
AGGAAGCACTGCTGGAGGTAGAGACTAAGTGTCGGAGTGCGACTTGTGGAGGGGGGACATGACTAGACAGCAGGCTAGAATGTGTAACTGCAAGCAGAGAAAATCTTGGCTCCCCCCCAGGCAGAGACCAAATGGACTAGGCAGTTTAAGGTCTGCAGGTTCAGACGTCCCTAATAGCTCCTATATTTAGAATGGAATGTTGGAAAGCAGCCAATGATGGTGGAGAATTCATTTTACTGTGTTCTAGATAGGGTTTTTTAGTGAGATTTGGGACGTCTGCCCTGTTACTATGCAGATTACACTTCTCTTTCTTATCTAATCTGTCTATTCCAGCAATTAGCAACAGAAGCACAGCTAGAGAGAAATTCCAAAGGTTTTTTTTCTTTCTAGTTTCTATCTAGCTGTGCTGGCTGTTGGTTAATAATTATAGTTCATTTTTATTTTTATTTCTTACTTATTTTTTTGGTGGGGCGTAGCCCCCCAGCCCTTATGGACGAGCCTCCACTGATCAGGGCTATGCCATCCGCAGCCGCAGAAGTCCCGGTCCCGGAAGGCCGGATCGGGCCTGGTGACATTGCCTTAAGGCGAATCGGAGTTCCAGCCTAGCGACTTCCCCATAAACATCCAGAAAGAAGGGGAAGGAAAGACTGTTGGAGCCTTTAGCCTGGCTGGGGACTCGGCAACTATGAGTATTGCTAATCAGGAGCCCGGGGTCCCTGAAATGCCGGCTGTGCCCCTACCTGCAAACATCCCAGCTAGGTTGGAGTCAGCAGGGGAGGAAGAGGTGTCCCCTGGTAAACCAGATGAGGATGCAGAGCAGAGGGCCATAGACTTAGGGTCGCCCAGACTGTTAGCGGAGTTCGGGTCCTTAGAACACTTAGTGGAGTGATCGTCACCCAGTGAAGAGTCAGAAGAGGAGCAGGAGACGGAAAGTTCACATGCCCTCTACTTCTCCAATGGGGATGAGACAGAGCCCCCTCAGGACACTGAATCAGCAGCAGGAATCCCCAGATTCAGCCACCAGACTTTCTTTAATAGACCCTCTACTACCCAGACTAGAGCACCCACATACCAGCAGTGGGTGGTGCGATCCCAAGATACCCTGGTTAGGCCTGGGAATGGAAGCCGTGATTGTTTGCCCAGATTCTCCCAGTATCAGAGGTTGCTTTGGAGTGGGGCCTGGACTACCCCTACGTTACACCCCATGTCATGGAGGTCATTGAGAACTCAAGAGAACAGTGGGAGGATGAAATGACATGGGACTATCTACACGTGCCTAAGCCCTTGCGGGGCCCTGAGAGCAGCTGTTGAGAGAGATTCAGGGAGCTGAAAAAGGACTGGAGCCTTGGGCGTTCTACCAAAAGGGACTGTGTGATGATAGTGAAGCCAAACCAGCCCGCAAGGAGCTATTCCATATCTGTTCGGGGAGAGGGGGACCAGCGAATAAGATTGCCTGATCCTCATTACTATGCACTACTAGACTGTGGAGTATAACAGACTGTGCAGCACGTTCCAGGGACTGTTGAAGGAGTGTGAAATGTGCATCTTTCCCCTGAACAGCAGGACAAACCAGCCTGCTACCCTGTGCCCGGTGAATGAGACTGTCACTGCAAGGACGCTGGGGTGAAGTTTGCCATGTTTACTATTTGTGTTTCTTGAAGTCCACTACTAGGGAGGGGCTCCTCCCACCAGGAAGTTTAAAGGGACATTTCAAGACTCTGTTGTTTTCCCTTTTCTGCTCTGCTGTGAGTCTATACCCCCCACTGGCAGAGCAGGCAGGTTCAAGAATGTTACAAAGTTTGCTATGTTCTATTAGGAGGCTTATAACTCCCTCCTGATAGGTTGTTCGTTTAGTTTAGTTAGTTTAGATAGTTGTGTTCCTCTTCTCTTAGGATCCCAGATGGGCTGTTCATTTCCATCTGTCGAGAGTCAAGATCCTCACAATTATTGCTAACTAGGCGGGGGGGAGGGCTTCCCTTTAGGGGGAGGTACTCCAGCCCAGAATGTGTACAGTATATGCTGCAGGTAGATGCAGGAATTGTAGAGAGGAAATGTGATAAACTGTATATTGTAAATATTGCAAAAAATTTAGATATTTTTTATACTTATTTATTTCTGTACAGTTTTGTATGTCCCCTTCCAAGTTTGTTCCCTTTTCCCCTCCATTTTTCTTACTTTGGGATGCCCTGCTTCCGTTTAAGGTGGCAACCTTTTTCAATTTCAGTTGGGGACCAGCTGATGTTTAGTGGGGGGTGAGTGTAGCGCCCCCACAGAGTAGGTGCATTTCTAGAGAGGCTTTTGGCTAGGAAAGGTAAACTTAGTCAGGCATGACTGTATTGTGCAGGTCTGAGTGTTTTGATCTGAGCTGAGAGGAGTGGCTCAGGGAGGATTGGGTGGACTAAATAGATGAGGTCACCAGAACCTACCTCTCTGTAACCAGAAACCTGGTGTTGGTCTCTGGGCAGAAAGCTGGGAGGCAGGTGGAGTCATCTGGGGTATTCTAAGGAGCCCTGACCAATCCCCAAGCAGGGTTGTCAGGGGACAGGCCTCCTTAAATACTCAGAGTCAGCCCAATCTGGCAGGAGTAGTGTCGGGTGGAAAGTCGGAGATGTAGCAGAGGCACTGTGGAGCAGGCCCCTACCTGGGAGGTCCGCCCCCAGTCTGGGGAGGGTGACCTTGGGGCCTGGGAGTTCGGGTGCAGCCAGGGAGGAGAGAGATCCTTGGAGCGGTGGTCCCTGGGACTGAAGGAGAGAAAGTGCTGGAGCAGGCTGGGAGAGGAAGGTGGACAGTCTGTGGAAACCTTGGAGGTCAGTCAAGGGAAGGAGAGAGTCACTGAGGAAAAGAGAAGGTCTAAGGGACCTGGAGTGAGCTATGGGCTGGGTTTTGTAGTCCGTCAAAGGCCCGGTTAGCACAGAATTACTTTTCTGCACAATCAGGGGCCCGTGTGCCCCTTTCCTGTAATAGGTGTTCCTGAGGTCCTGCCGGAACAGGGTAGACCTCGCCACGTGCTAATCGCGGTGAAGAACTGAGAGTAGAGGCCTAATACCTTCCTTTTAGGCCGGAAACCAAGTACAGAGCTGGAGGGGGGAAGGAGTAATAGTCTGCAGAGGGAGAGTCTGCAGTGTCAGCGCACACATACAGGCTTGTATGTGCCAACTTTGTACTATTATTCTACTGGGTATCCCACAGTAAGGCCCCATTCACACCTGAGCGTTTTGTAGCTTGAAGCCTGAAGCTACAAAACGCTGGAGGGGAAAAAATCAATGATTCTCTATGGAGGTGGTTCACATCTCCACTCTAAAACGCCTGAAGCCAAAAGCCTGAAAACGCCTGAAGCTCAAACTAGTTCTGGAAGTATTTTTGTAGCTTGATTTGGTTGTTTTTCTATTTTTTTACATTGGTGACTTTTTGACCTGTACAAAATCGCGGTAAAAACGCGGCAAAAATCGCGGTAAAAATCGTGGCTTGAAAATGCGATGCCCAGGTGTGAATTCAGCCTAAACCCTAATCCACATCCAAGTTATTTCCCCCAATAAAACAACAAAAACAAGAGCCGGCCTAGTCATTGTCTCCAGATGACTGATATGGTGTGATTGAGGTCAGCTAGTAGGTGAACCACTACTTTCAGCCACTCTCAAGGGAGTACTCAGTACATTGCTACATGTGAAAAAAATTATACAAAATTTAATTTGGGTACAGTGTTACATGACCGCGCAATTGTCATTCAAAATATGACAGGTCTGAAAGCTGAAAATTGACTTGGCCAGGAAAGTTCCCGGTATTGAAGTAGTTAAAAAAAAATATGAAACGTCAGAATTGAAAAGAAAGCAATGGGAAGCATACCAATTTTTCACCCAGGCGTAATCCCTTCAGACTGAACAAAAGAAATCTAGCAGATTTTGCCATTGACAAATGGATAGACTAATGCCCTATACTGTATTCCAACAGGCAGCTCCAGCAGCTGTCAGAATACCGAAACAGTTCCTGCATCTGATTGGAGCAATCGAGAGCAGCTTTCGCTCTCTACTCTCTGTCAGTTCATTGCCCCCACAGTTAGATACATCACAGAGGGAACACTCTTAACCCTTTGATCGCCCCCCCTTCCCTGCCAGTGACATTTATACAATAATCAGTGTATTTTTATAGCACTGATTGCTGTATAAATGTCAATGGTCCCAAAAAAGTGTCTGATCTGTAATTTTCGCAGTCCCACTAAAAATCGCTGATTACCACCATTACTAGTAAAAAAAATAAAAAATTAATAATAAAATGCCATGAATCTAACCCTTATTTTGTAGACGCTATAACTTTTGTGGAAACCACTCAATATACGCCTATTGATATTTTTTTAACCAGGAATATGTAGAAGAATACATATTGATCTAAACTGATGAAGAAATGTGTTTTTTTTTTTTATTTAATTTTTTTGGATCTTTATTATAGCAAAAAGTAAAAAATATTGTTTTTTTTTTTACAAAATTGTCGCTCTTGTTTTGTTTATAGCGCAAAAAATAAAAACCGCAGAGGTGATCAAATACCACCAAAAGAAAGCTCTATTTTTGGGAAATTTTGTTTGGGTACAACGTTGCACAACCGTGCAATTGTCAGTTAAAGCGACACAGTGCCGTATCGCAAAAAGTACTCTGGTCAGGAAGGGGGTAAATCCTTCTGGGGCTGAAGTGGTTAATACCGATTTATATAATAAGAACCTTGACACACTGTAACTATGGAAAATAGCAAACCAGATTTTGCAGCTTTTTCATACAGGATTATGGGAGTGTGGACTTTATCATGTAGCTCTGTGAGAATCAAGGCTAAACACTGGCAGTTTATATAAAGCAATATTTGCTGAAGGATGTCCTGGTGCTGAAACACTTTGGCCAGGTGTTGTAATCTAAACAGCTAACTGCACACCATATGCCAGCTGAAGAAAGTGTGGTAACCTGCAAAGAGAGCAGAACAAATGTTTTCTAAAGTTTTTAACTACTGGCATTGCAGTGGGGCAGGTGAAGTTACAACCGAGTCAATTTTTTTTTTTTTTTTTCCGATAGAGTAGGTTATTGTTACTGTGCCTCTGGAAAAATGCTTGATGAGTCTATGAGTAAAGGAATACGCTGCAATACTTACCCTAGACCTTGCTCCACTTCATTCTCCCAGTGTAACTTATTGGAGTAAGGCCGGGTTCACACTAGCTGCGGCCGCTTCCAAATCCTCATCCAAATCGCATAAGTGTGAAGGCTAAGTTTTTTTGAGGGCTCAGTCCTGGGCAATGCAGAGGCTGGAGAGGTTCCTCTCCCAATTGTACCTTAAAAGAACAGCCTCCAAGGTGGGGACCTATTCTGCCTTGGCTCAGTCCTGAATGGAGTATTGTGACAGACTCACCTTGGACAGAGGCTTTTGGAAGGGACTGCAGGCTAGCCTCTTGCCTACTGACTATGGGCCCTGGCTTTTAAACACACCGCACACAGTAAATTTACTGCGGCAGTGTGGACGTGTACCGCGAATCACCGTAAATAAACGGCGATTTGCGGAGTGGCCGCTAGGGGGCGCGGTGTCCGCTGGCGAGCCGTGATGAGCTGCCAGAGCCATAGAACAGGTAACCGCCGATGTAAACACGGCAGTTCCCCATTCTGACAGTGGGGACATAAGAGATCTACTGATCCCTGTCACTGGGATTAGTTAGATCTCTTATGCCCCTGACAGCCCAGCCCCCTCACAGTTAGAACACGCCTAGGGAACACAGTTAACCCCTAGATCTCCCCCTGCAGGTTAACCCCTTCACTGCCAATGACATTTACACAGTAATCAGTGCATTTTTATAGCACTGATCGCTGTATAAATGCCAATGGTCACAAAAAAGTGTCAAAGTGGTCCGAAATGTCCGCCCCCATTATCGCAGTACTGCTAAAAATCGCAGATCGCCGCCATTACTAGTAAAAAATAAAAAAATAATAAAAACCCCAGAAATTAATTCTCCTCATCCGTAAACGTGGCAACATTTGCGTAAACCAATCAATAAATGCCCATTGCGATTTTTTTTCTTTACCAAAAATATGAGGAAGAAAATAAATCGGCCAAAAGCGAAGAAAAAAAGTTTTTTTATATTTTTTTTGGATTTGTATTTTAGCAAAAAGTAAGAAATATTGTTTTGTTTGCAAAATTGTCACACTTTTTTTGTTTATAGCGGTGATCAGAAATGACGCATAGGTGATCAAATACCACCAAAAGAAAGCTCTATTTGTGGGGAAAAAAGGACGCAAATTTAGTTTGGGTACAACGTCGCACGACCGCACAATTGTCAGTTAAAGCGTCGCAAATAGTGCTCTGGTCCTAACGTGGGAAATCCTTCCGGGGCTGAAGTGGTTAAGGGAACACTACTCTTTGTGAGGTGTGTGCCTGGGGGGATCCTTGGAGTAATGTTCCTTTGGATTCAAGTCCATGTCTCCCCAAGACACTGACTCTGGGACTCTAGGCCCAGGGGCCCTGTATAGAGCTTTGTCACCTCATTACCAATAGTAAACTGTGATGGACCCCGTACTCAAGAGGAGTATGTCCGCCGTATATGCTTCCCTTGCCCTGTACCAGCATGATCCAAGATCCCTTAGCCCACCCAGTCAGCAGTGTAGGTTGAATAAAAGCATAAGACTTTATTGAATAACAGACACAAGTACAGTCAGGTCCATATACACCACCACAATGGATTTGAAAAGAAACAAACAAGATGTGCTTTAACTGAGGGTATTTACATCCAAATCAGGTGAACGGTGTAGGAATTACAACAGTTTGTATATGTGCCTCCCACTTTTTAAGGGACCAAAAGCAATGGGACAATTGGCTGCTCAGCTGTTCCATGGCCAGGTGTGTATTATTCCCTCATTCCATTTACAAGGAGCAGATAAAAGGTCCAGAGTTCATTTCAAGTGTGCTATTTGCATTTGGAATCTGTTGCTCTCAACTCTCAATATAAGATTCTAAGAGCTGTCACTATCAGTGAAGCAAGCCATCATTAGGCTGAAAAAACAAAACAAACCCATCAGAGAGATAGAAAAAACATTAGGTGTGGCCAAATCAACTGTTTGGAACATCCTTAAAAAGAAAGAATGCACCGCAAGCTCAGCAACGCCAAAAGACCCGGAAGACCACGGAAAACAACTGTGGTTGATGACCGAAGAATTATTTTCCTGGTGAAGAAAACACCCTTCACAACAGTTAGCCAGATCAAGAACACTCTCCAGGAGGTAGGTGTATGTGTGCCAAAGTCAACAGTCAAGAGAAGACTTCACCAGAGTGAATACAGAGGGTTCACCACAAGATGTAAACCATTGGTGAGCCTCAAAAACAGGAAGGCCAGATTAGAGTTTACCGAACAACAGAGAGAAGAAGAGAAGAGTATGGGGAAGGAAAGGAACTGCTCATGATCCAAAGCATACCACCTCATCAGTGAAGCATGGTGGTGGTAGTGTCATGGCGTGGGCATGTATGGCTGCCAATGGAACTGGTTCTCTTGTATTTATTGATGATGTGACTGCTGACAAAAGCAGCTGGATGAATTCTGAAGTGTTTCAGGCAATATTATCTGCTCATATTCAGCCAAATGCTTCAGAACTCATTGGACGGTACTTCACAGTGCAGATGGACAATGACCCGAGGCATACTGCAAAAGCAACCAAAGAGTTTTTTAAGGGAAAGAAGTGGAATGTTATGCAATGGCCAAGTCAATCACCTGACCTGAATCCGATTGAGCATGCATTTCACTTGCTGAAGACAAAACTGAAGGGAAAATGCCCCAAGAACAAGCAGGAACTGAAGAAGTTGCAGTAGAGGCATAGCAGAGCATCACCAGGGATGAAACCCAGCGTCTGGTGATGTCTATGTGTTCCAGACTTCAGGCTGTAATTGACTGCAAACGATTTGCAACCAAGTATTAAAAAGTGAAAGTTTGATTTATGATTGTTAATCTGTCCCATTACTTTTGGTCCCATAAAAAGTGGGAGGCACATATACAAACTGTTGTAATTCCTACACCGTTCACCTGATTTGGATGTAAATACCCTCAAATTAAAGCTGAAAGTCTGCAGTTAAAGCACATATTGTTCGTTTCATTTCAAATCCATTGTGGTGGTGTATAGAGCCAAAAAGATTAGAATTGTGTTGCTGTCCCAATATTTATGGACCTGACTGTATATATCTCTGGAGACAATCCCCCCCATGTTGCCATAGAGACACAAGGTGGAGTAAACTTTACATCCAATCACATGAGGCACAGCTACATTCAAACATTTAAACACATGTATAAACAAAATGGGCATGCAGCCACCACTAGTGGTACTGGAACATTTAACCTTTCAACAAGTCTTTAAACCAGTAACTGGGCACTCAGACCACTTCTTTCCTGGATAGACCTGTTAAAGGAGCTTCTCCACTGCTATGACTTGGGCATGCGTGCCTGCACACAGTTCAAATGTCCGACTTTATCAGTGTTCTAAACATAGTGTAGACAATCTGGCTGGTTCAGGGGTAAAACAAAATGCTGAGTCCAGTGTGGTTGTATGGTGAGTCTGATTAGTGCAGACTAGACTGGACTTCTCAGGACACCCTGTGCCCCTAATAGACGCAGAGTGACTTGCACATAAAAGGGACCGGGGGAGCTGGAAAAGGAGTTTCCTGACCCCTCTACGGTAAGCTGCGTTCCACGGGCCCCCCGCCCAAAGTGACTCCCATCACAGTGACTGCTTCACACTGTGAGACTCAATGCTTGAGTTGACTTGAGGGTCTTTCACCCATTGTTAATTGTGCTAATTAACTCACCTATTGTCTGCTTGCAAACTATTGAGGGATGTGTTTATATTTGTAATAATATGTATTGTACTTTGTACCCAGAGTGGAGGGGATTGTTGCCGAATAGTCTGGGTGGGCACTGAGTCACCCAGGTGGCTAGTTGTTTAATTAACATGTTTATAGTATATGCTGGTTGTTGTAATTATATTCCCGTATACAGATTGTATTGTTAGTTATATGATTAGGAGGGGGATGTCCTCCTGTGGGGTATATATGCTGTGTGAAGTTTGTTCAATAAACGTTCCAGTTTCATATAAGCTATGTGTTGGCTAGTCTTGTATGGTCAGCTATAATATATGGTATCTATGTCCAGACTGGAGAAAGCGGTATACTGACGGAAGCACCGAAGCTGGGTGCTGGGACGGTCTTGTCACAAGTATACAGCTGTGCAAAAATAAAATATAGAAGTCTTGATCAAGTAGGCCTGTATGCATTTTAAAGCAAACTTGTCACAATGTCAACAACTGAAAGTGAGCAAACAAAAAAAAATACATAAAAGGACATAAAAAAGATCTGCTGATACAGCATTACATTTTAAATTTTAAAATTTAAAGTTGAAGTTCTAAGTGAATGTTACATTTTCTCAAGTAATTCAACCTTCACCCCGTGCCTTCTGAGTCTTCCTATTGGTCCTTGATTGTGATAGGTCTCCTCATTGATAAACTGTAAGACCTGGAAGACAGAAGGGGGACCAAACTTGATGTTTTCACTGCCCATAAGGATGGCGGGGGTGTTAAATATAGTATAAGTGTAGCAGAGCGTTATCTGAGATTTAAATGGTGTGAAAACAAAGGATGGTGTACAGATCTAATCGATCTCCATATAGCAGCAGTTATTTCAAATTAAAACACATATAATATATAGTGCAACATATATAAAGTGCAGTGTGGATAATTATCATAAATACAGTGCAATATCCAAATACATATAACATGTGTCTCATGGCTGGACACTCAAATTAATAATATTGTGAACTGCAGTAACCAGGCAGCTATAAATTGCAATGAAATAAAAAATATATAACAAGTTCATCTCTATTAGTGACTTTGTCCTTAAAAATTGTTGTGATGCTTCCCTTCACCAGTATACATAATTTGTGCCATAGTATACAAAAAATGTGACTGTTCTTCTTTCTTCTAGTCCCTCACCTAGAACTATAGCACATAAAGGTTTCTTTGCAAAGTTGTTCTACGGTTCACCTCTAGGGGTCCCCTGTGTGCCTCCTCAGCGTGCTCCTCTACTCCCCGTGCTGGTGGCTGTTGGCTTGGATCTCCCGAAATATTTAGATAAGCAAATCTCCCAGTGTTGATATAAAAGACAGAGAATACTCTCTTGGTATAATACCGTCTTAAAATAATTTATTTAAAATAACATGGTTCACACTCACATTTAAAAACAGATGTCAGTTATATCTCCACGAGCGCCAAGCTTGTATGTATCTCTGTGTAGATTCCAATCACCTCTACTACCGGGGATGTTGAATAGAATTTTCTCCTATGCTCAAAAACCCTATGAGGCTGAAAAAAAAATATCCAAATGTGAAAAAAGGGAGGGTGCGGGGAAAATCAAGTTTATATTTGGGGTGAAGGTCTGCTTTAAGGCAACTTTAAGCAGATGAATAAGAGAAATCGACAATACCCAAGTTGAAACACATGGGGGATGCACACAGGTTCATCCTTGGTCAACAGTGCCAATAAGTAAATTAAACTGTTACGTACCTGGGATGTGAGCCTGACGGTAGAGGGCGACATCTCATACAACTCCGGCTCTTGGACCGCTGGTAGTGGGGACAGTGGCCACAGGAGCACGGCGGGGTAAGAGTGTCTGTTAATCAGTCCAGTAGCGGCAGTCACCAGATGGGCTTCTGATGAACTGCTCCAGACTTGCAGAGCTGTGGCAGACTGAAAGGACAGCATAGATGGATGCTGTGGTAGACTGGATGGACAGCAGAGCTGGATGCTGTGGCAGACTGGATGAACAGCAGAGCTGGATAAGTGGAAGACTGGATGGACAGCAGAGCTGGATGCTGTGGTAGACTGGATGGACAGCAGAGCTGAACCAGCAGACAAGCTGGTTCGGCAACAGGCAGGCAGATCAGATATAAGCAGCAGGCAGAAGAAAGGTCAGGTCACAAGCCGAGGTCGTACTGTGGATCAGCAGACAAGAGCAGTAGGCAGAAGTAGGGTTGAGGCAAGCCGGGTTCAGGGCAGGTAGCAGACAATCAGAAGGTAGGAGAGAAGCCGGATCAGGGTCACAGAATAGCACAGGGAATCACACAGAAGCTGCAGATGAAACAGCAACAAGTCTCAGCAGCAGCCTGGTTTAAACAGACCGCCCAGAGTCCTCATTAGTGACAGGTGCGCGCGTTGATGCACAAGTGCCGCAATGCACCAGTGTGCATGCGCGAGCGCCGTGATTGCGCTCTTGCTCTGCAGGCTTCCTGACATAAACATTTTATTTAGAAAGACCACTGAGAAAGAAAGACCTTTCAGAAAATAGTCAACATTTGCATTATATATTTTAACTAAGGATTCATACACAGACTGAGGTCTTTGCCTTCAGCTAGGTAGAACAAAAGAACCGAGCAGGTGGAGACTTATAGGTCACATGAGCTGAGCATGATTCCAGGTTGGCTTGTGTAGCCCTGTTAAAGGGGGGTCATATGAAGTTGCCCTCTCCGCACAGGCTATGGCGCTAACCTGCAGGTAACCAAATGAGCCAGAGCCTTCGCTAAAGGAAGCGTGGACTATGAATATATAATTGGCTGTGCCTCCTCCAAGAACAGGGCTCCAGTGTATGCGGAGGTGATCCCTTTCTAGGACAATAACTAGTAACTTACCCAAAATAATTGGCAGCAGTAGTACTAATGCACCCAGCATAGATTTCTAAAAGTAAAGATATGCAGACATAGCAGCAGGTGATTAGTGTGACTTTATATATGATAAAGTGATGGCATTACGTACAACCAACACAATAACAAGAAGAATGTACATATGTCTTAGAAGACCTATATATATATATATATATATATATCCAGATATATAACTAAAGGCCTCTAACACCAACACCGCCAATTAGGCACTGTGGCACAGTTCAGTCGCAGGGCCCCTGATGAGCTGACTTGCAAGGCGTAACACAATCCGGCTTGAGAGGACAAACGCTGACACATCTGTGGAGTGGTGGCTTCCTGGGGATGCTTGTACAGATGTACACACCAATGGCGAGGAAGTCTGGAATGAGCCACCTGCAAGGCAAATTAGGCCTATCTAACCTATCTCTTGGTCCCTAACCTGACTATAGGCTATCAATACTACCAGACCGATAACTATCTAAGTGGCCGTCGGAAGCCTAACTGTCACTACTCAGAGCTGTTTACCGTTCCCTAGGCTAATACTAGCTAGGAACCCCCAGACCAAAAAGGGACACTGTTGCTGTAAATAATGAAGTGGCAGATATTCACTTCAACACAAACTAGTCAAATTAGTTATAATCAAATGAGCTTTGCTCTCACGCTCTTGAGAATAGCCCAAGTATATTTCAGTATTCAAATCGAAAGTAAATCAGAGAAGCCTCTAACACAGGGATATGCAGATACAGTATCTCTGATTTCCACACAGGAGTGCTCACACAGGAGTAACAGAAATATAACAGTGAACTAAACAAGGCAGTAACACTTGCCTATATTGTATTGTCCATTTTTAGCCTGGAAGGAGATATCACAAAATCAGTCTGCAGCACCTCTTGCTGGCATAGCATGTGTCTGGTCTCTCTCTCCTCACTTCCTGTAAGACATCCACCTATATAGTCTTGAGGGGTTTCCTGATCTTTTAGCAGGGGCAGGAAACAACCTCTTAACAGTAAGAATGTGTCTGTAATAAGAACTCTATGGTAGGCACCGGGCATTAATGTAAACAAACTAACAGACAGTGTACAAAAGAACACTTCCCTACACATGCAAGGGGACATTAGGAAAAAAAGGGGAACTTTCCTGTTTTGCTTTGCCCCAAATAATTGGGACTAGAAGGCATTCCCTGTTCTACCTCTAGAGGTCACCCTTTCCTTGACTATAAGACCCGGGCTTATTTTCGGGGAAATATGGTAGCTGGCTCAGGGTGGTGAAAAGTTGTGTAGTGGGAGAGCTCCTGGGGCCCTTCCATACAGATGGCCTTTCCCAGCTGGGGGATGTTGCAACACATTTCCTAGGAGGACTGAGCTTAGGGAGAGATATGACAGAAGAATACCATGAGATATGCATACCTCCCAACTTTCAGAAGTGATAAAGAGGGACACCTTTTAGCACATAGTGTGCAGGCAAAGGACACGTCCCTGCCCTGGCCCTGGTTACATGAACCACAGAGATCCATAATGCAAATTTGGGTGCAGAACATCTTATATAAATGAGTAACACATGGGCTGGGATACTTTCATGGGGCAGAAGGTCAGACATACACAAACTGATCTGGATTCCAGGTGGAGCAGGTGATCTGGGTAGCAGGCCAACTGCTGCACCTGTGTTATGCTGGTGTCTAGGTGCAGCAAAGGAACTAGTTGGAGTTCAAATGGAATAGAGGAGCTAAACTGGAGGCCAGGTGGTGCACAGAAGGCGGGGGAACACATGAGCTGTGAAGGAGCAGTGGAGCAAGGGAATAGATAATGTACAGGAACTAAGCAGGAGACCAGAAAGCGCACCAGAACTGAGGAGATCAGATGGACTGAGGAGTAGACAAGGTTGAGCAGAGAAGCTGAGGCCAGGTAGAGTACATGAACTAAGCAGAAGGGCAAGTGGAGCACAGAAGCAGGGCAGAAGGCCTGGTGGACAAAATTAGCTAAGCAGAAGGCCACATGGATCAGAGTAGCTGAGCAGAAGGTCCCATAGAGCAAAAGAACTGAAAATAAGACCAGGTGGAGAAAAGGAGCTGAGTAGGAGACCTGGTGCAGTAGAGAAGCTGAGCAAGAGACTTGATCGAGTCGAGAAACTGAGCAGGAGACCTGGTGGAGTAGAGAAACTGAGCAGGGGATAGATAAAGTACAGGAGCTAAGCAGGGTGTTAGATGGAGCACTGGAGCTAAGCAGGAGGCTAGATGAAGCTATACAGGAAATTAGGTGGAGCAGAGAAGCTGAGGCCAAGTAGAGCACAAGAACTAAGCAGGACAGCAAGTGAAGCACAGAAGCAGAGCAGAAGGCCTGGTGGATAAAAGAACCAAGCAGGAGGCCACATGTATCAGAGTAGCTGAGCAGAGGGTCCTGTGGAGCATAGGGGGAGAAAATGAGGTATGGTGGAGAAAAGATGACCTGGTGCAATAGAGTAGCCGAGCAAGAGACTTGATGGAGTAGAGAAGCTGAGCAGGAGACCTGGTAGAGTAGAGAAACTGAGCATGGGACCTGGTGGAATACAGGAGCTGAACAGGAGGCCAGGCTGAGCACAGGAGCTGAGCAGGAAGTGAGCTGGAGCAGAGCGGCTTGGTAGAGTTCCACAACTGCACATGTACCCCAGCTGCAGCCCAATTGGTCACACCATGGCTCACACCATGCACCTTCCAGAATGAATTGGACCAAACAATCTGTAGAAGAATAGCTTACCATAGATCAAAATAACTGAAGAGATCAATTTGTGTGGTTTCCATCAGAAATTCCTGAGGTAGTTGGCCTTTTCCAGAGGTTCACATGAGATTTCCCAGAGCTAGATATTTAAGCAAGATAGGTGTGTCCGTGTTTTTAGTGTTTAGCCTGTGAACAATAAAATTCTTTGTGTATTTTGCCAGCGCACTTTTTTTCTTTGTGTTTTCGCAAGAATCTGAATGACGAACATCAAAATGATTAATTTTTAACCATTTTATTTTTGAAAAAAGTGACATATATATTTCTCTGTTTACACTCCATTATAGCGCTAAAAATATCTATAATATGTACAAATGAAATATACACATATAAATAAAACTAGTAATACAAATGTCCAGACATCTGCTAAATGTCTGTTATACTCTATGTCAATTTGCATTTGGCAAACTTCTTTAGCTGTTCTAAAACAACATGTCCCAGCATGTGCTGCAGATCAGCACTCATACAAATGTGATGGGGTGTGCACACATTTTCTGCGCATTCCCGCATGTAGGGCAGCCCATTCTTTTCAAAGGGCTTCTCTATGCATGAGAAACACAGAAGAGAAGTCCCTGACACTTTTTTAAAATTGCACCACACCGAACCGAAAATGCATACGTTATCAGATGCGCGGGGATGCCATTAACAATATCACCACCGTGCATCTGCTAGAAGCAAATGTTTTTCTGTGCATGCCGGGAAAGCAAGTGATTTTGTGCATATTCCTGAAACGCACAAGGTGTGAACCTAACCTCAGGAGTTCTCTCCAACACATAGATTCAGATGGGCGTTCAGATAAGCAGACTCTACCAGCGAATCCGCCTGCTCAGCTGATCCCTGCTGATCAGGCAGATGACAAGAATGTGTCCGCTCTGCTAGCGCACAGCTGGCACAGACACAGCCTGCTTTCCTCTATGTGTGTGTGTGTGTGGGGGGGGGGGGGGCAGATCGAAACGGACCACCTCTCTGTTTCCAACCAACTGTCATTCAATCTGCCAATCTGCCAGACCTATGGGGAACAGATCCCTCATCTGTCTGTTTTTTAGCAGATAAGATTGTATATTGGCGGGTGTCAACGGACACAAGTCCGTTGACAATCCACCGCTCCATACAGGGCAATGGATGGACCATTCGGGTCCGCCTGAGCAGTGGCATTGCGCGGGGGGTGCGGCCCGCACCTGGTTGACACCCGCCAAAGGGTGACACCAGACTCAGACCAACAGGCACCTCTCTACAGAATGCCAACGCTGAAGCTCCCTCCTTTCCTTCCGGGATCTCCTCAGCTAGCTGGTGCCTGGGATCTGAATGTACCACACGCCACAATCATCTCTCTCCCCGCTGGCTGCACCAGCCTCCTTCCTCGGTGAGGAAGAGCCGAGGAGGAGGAGGAAGAGGGGGGTAGAGGAGAGAAGTAGAAGCACAAGTAAGTACCCCCAAAGCACCCCCTAGCACATATCCTCCACCTCCCCAATCCCATCTGGGCTCCATCCACCCCCCCCATCCCATCTCTATCCATCCTTTTCTCCCCAATCCCATCTTTACTCAATCCACCAGCCCGATCCCATCCCGGCTCCATTCAACACCTCATCCCATCCCAAGTTCCATCCATTCCCCTGATCCCATCATGGCTCCATCCACCCTCCCAATCCAATCCTGGCTCCATCCTTCCCACCAATCCCATTCGAGCTCCATCCATCCCCCCGATCTCACTGCGGCTCCATCCATTACCCCAATCCCATTGCAGGTCCATCCATCCATTGTGGCAGGTTAAGGGGGGAGAGCCACACCGACGCACTAGCCTGCTTAGTGCCGGGAGTGGGGGAGGTGACACCATGTTTTACCACACCAGATGACCCCAACCCTAGTGATGCCACTGCAAAGGCCTAAGAGTTCTTGCACATGATACATGGTCCCTATAGTGTACACTTTTACGTGCATATACAGTTGTATGCAAAAGTTTAGGAACCCCTGACAATTTCCATGATTGTCATTTATAAATATTTGGATGTTTGGATCAGCAATTAAATTTTGATCTATTAAATAACTGAAGGACACCGTAATATTTCAGTAGTGAAATTAGGTTTATTGGATCAACAGAAAATATGCATAAAAACAAAATTAGACAGGTGCATAAATTTGGGCACCCCAACAGAAAAATCACATCAATATTTAGTAGAGCCTCCTTTAGCAGAAATAACAGCCTCTAGACGCTTCCTATAGCCTGTAATGAGTGTCTGGATTCTGCATGAATGTATTTTGGACCATTCCTCCTAACAAAACATCTCCAGTTCAGTTAGGTTTGATGGTTGCTGAGCATGGACAGCCCACTTCAAATCACCCCACAGATGTTCAATGATATTCAGGTCTGGGGACTAGGATGGACATTCCAGAACATTATACTTGTTCCTCTGCATAAATGCCTGAGTAGATTTTGAGCAGTGTTTTGGGTCGTTGTCTTGTTGAAATATACAGCCCCGGCGTAACTTCAACTTTGTGACCCATTCCTCAACATTATTCTCAAGAATCTGCTGATATTGAGGGGAATCCATGCAACCCTCAACTTTAACCAGATTCCCAGTACCGACACCGGCCACACAGCCCCACAGCATGATGGAACCTCCACCAAATTTTACTGTGGGTAGCAAGTGTTTTTCTTGGAACGCTGTGTTCTTTTGCTGCCATGCATAACACCCCTTGTTATGACCAAATAACTCAATCTTTGTCCAAATGTGCGTTTGCATACCTCAAGTGACTCAGTTTGTGGCGTGTGTGCAGAAAAGGCTTCTTTCGCATCTCCCATACAGCTTCTCCCTGTGCAAAGTGCGCTGAATTACTGAACGATGCACAGTGACACCATCTGCAGCAAGTTGATGTTGGAGGTCTTTGGAGGTGGTCTGTGGGCTGTTTTTGACCGTTCTCACCATCCTACGCCTTTGCCTCTCCCATATTTTATGTGGCTGCCACTTCTGGCCTTAACAAGAACTGTGCCTGTGGTCTTCCATTTCCTCACCATGTTCCTCACAGTGGACACTGACAGCTTATATCTCTGCGATAACTTTTTTTAGCCTTCCCCTAAACCATAATGTAGAACAATCTTTGTTTTCAGGTCATTTGAGAGTTGTTTTGAGGCCCCGATGTTGCCACTCTTCAGAGGAGAGTCAAAGAGAACAACAACTTGCAATTGGCCACCTTAAATACTTTTTCTCATGATTGGATGCACCTGTCTATGAAGATCAAGGCTTAATGAGCTCACCAAACCAATTGTGTGTTCCAATTACTCAGTGCTAAGTAGTTACAGGTATTCAAATCAACAAAATGACAACGGTGCCCAAATTTATGCACCTAATTTCGTTTTGATGCATATTGCACATTTTCTGTTAATCCAATAAACCTCATTTCCAGGGATAGGCACGGACCAAGGCTGTGGCGGACATTTTCCAAAGTACAGACCTTCATGAAGGACACCAAGGTACATTTCACATTAAAACCTTCAAAAAAACACACTGTCTACTCCCTGGCCTAATTCTATAACTACAAATATGTTTAAAATAACATTTATATAAAGACTGCTTTTGGTATACGGTTATAAAATGTTTAAAAGATTTTCAGGGAGGTGAAAGGAGTAGTGCCCCATCATTGGTGTCAGTGAGGGGAATAGTGTCCCATCATTGGTGTCAGTGGGAGGAATAGTGCCCCATAATTGGTGTCAGTGGGGGGAATAGTGTCCCATCATTAGTGTCAGTGGGAGGAATAGCGTCCCATCATTGGTATCAGTGGGAGGAATAGTGTCCCATCATTGGTGTCAGTGGGAGGAATAGTGACCCATCATTGGTGTCAGTGGGGAAGTGGCTGGGGCTGGCTGGGCCCTGGGACGGTCTGCAAGTTAACAACAATCATCATGATTCAATCTCGTCACCACTAGTAGTAGCACTGACTCTGACTAGTACCTGGCTGGCAGTCCTCCTGAGGCGTGTAAATTTGACCCTGTCCCTCTCTGCAGTGTGACCCTAGACAGGGCCTCAGGAGTCAGTAGGACTGCCAGCCAGGTACTAGTCAGAGTCAGTGCTACTAGTGTCCAGGGCCCAGCCAGCCCCAGCCCTTCCAGGCAGGCAGGCCAGACCACCACACACAGTCCAGTCCCTGTCCCTCCCAGGCTCCCTGTGCAATTTACAGGCCTCATTGACACACTCACCATGAAAACTGTACTCTGGACTGGACTCAGCGGCAGCACCTTGTTGTCCTCCACTCCAGGCCACGGCTCCGCTCCTCTCCTCTGTCTGACTGCAGTGCCAGTGACACTGTCTGAGTCTGGCTGGCTGTTCTTCAAATTGATTCAGTTCCGATCTGAATCCTGCCGCCCATGACCCGGCGAGAGCCGAGAGAGTGACTGTTGCCTTCGCCGTCCCCTGCCTCTCTCTCTCCTCTCCGCCGCTGACAAGGCGCGCACCAGCCGACCAGCCCCCTCCCTCCTAGATCACTCCGCAAGACTGCACGAGTTAGAGTGGGCGGCGCCACACTCCCCGTGCTGCCTTGGAGGAGTCGGGCACAGTTTGACAAAAAAAAAAAAGTGAAGTGTAAAAAAAAAAAGTCCGCGGCAGCGGTGGACACCACAGGCAGCCCTGTCGGACACTGCTCATTTCACTACTAAAATATTACTGTGTCCTTCAGTTATTTGATAGATCAAAATAAAATTGCTGATCCAAACACCCAAATATTTATAAATGACAATCATGGAAATTGTCAGGGGTTCCTAAACTTTTTCATACAACTGTACATAATTTTGTGCATACAAAGTTCTTTTAATTTCAAAGATGCCAGAATTCTTCTTTGATTTCAATTAATGACTACATATGTACACGCATATGCATTTATGCGCACACGTGCATAAAATCTGCACATCTGTGCAGCCCTGGGCGCAGCTGACCCCTACTTTTTTTTGCGTGCAGCTACACACAGGGTTCATTTTTGCATGTAGACACAGCTATGTGTATGAGCTCATTGGTTACTATTAGAGATGCACCGAAATTTCGGCGGTCTAAACATTTACACTGAAAATAGTCTTTTTGTTATTTTGCAGAGAGAAAAAGGTGGCCCCGATTTTGCTGTGATTTTGCCATAATTTTAACGTGCTTATGGTGTGTTTTTTATAGGTCATGTGACTCAAAAACCGCATCAAAAACATAACATGAGTGCTTATTGATGTGTTCTTGCTGCGTTTTCACTGTGTTTCAATCGGGAGGAGCGGTTTTGGTGTGTTTTTTTTAACTGACCAAAAATGCAGCAAGCAATATTTTTAACATCACAATGGAAATGAAAGGTACCAGTGTGAAGACATACATAGAATTTAAAGGGATGTATTTTACTTGATTGTTTTTTGCGCTAAAGGTGCCAATAATGGCCGACAATAAATTCATATTCATTAAAAGTCAAATATAATAAAATTATATATAAAAATATGTACAGTATCTGAAAAAAGTGAGTACACCCCTCACATTTTTGTAAATATTTTATTCCATCTTATCATATGACAACACTGAAGAAATTACACTTTGCTACAATGTAAAGTAGTGAGTGTACAGCTTGTATAACAGTGTAAATTTGCTGTCCCCTCAAAATAACTCAACACACAGCCATTAATGTCTAAACTGCTGGTAACAAAAGTGAATACACCCCTAAGTGAAAATGTCCAAATTGGGTCCAATTTGCCATTTTCCCTCCCCGGTGTCATGTGACTCGTTAGTGTTACAAGGTCTCAGGTGTAAATGGGGAGCAGGTGTGTTAAATTTGGTGTTATCACTCTCACTCTCTCATACTGGTCACTGGAAGTACAACTTGGCACCTCATGGCAAAGAACTCTCTAAGGATCTGAAAAAAAGAATTGTTGCTCTACATAAAGATTGCCTAGGCTATAAGAAGATGCCAAGACCCTGAAACTGAGCTGCAGCACGGTGGCCAAAACCATACAGCGAGTTTAACAGGACAGGTTCCACTCAGAACAGGCCTCACCATGGTTGATCAAAGGAGTTGGGTGCACATGCTCAACGTCATATCCAGAGGTTTTCTTTGGGAAATAGACGTATGAGTAATGCCAGCATTGCAGCAGAGGTTGAAGGGTTGGGGGGTCAGCCTGTCAGTGCTCAGACCATACGCTGCACACTGCATTGAATTGGTCTGCATGGCTGTCGTCCCAGAAGGAAGCCTCTTCTAAAGATGATGCACAAAAAAGGCCGCAGTTTGCTGAAGACAAGCAGACTAAGGACATCGATTACTGGAGCCATGTCCTGTGGTCTGAAGAAACTAAGATAAACTTATTTGGTTCAGATGGTGACAAGCGTGTGTGGTGGCAACCAGGTGAGGAGTACAAAGACAAGTGTGTCTTGCCTACAGTCAAGCATGGTGGTGGGAGTGTCATGGTCTGGGGCTGCATGAGTGCTGCTGTCACTGGGGAGCTAAAGTTCATTGAGGGACCATGAATGCCAACATGTACTGTGACATACTGAAGCAGAGCACGATACCCTCCCTTCGGAGACTGGACTGCAGGGCAGTATTCCAACATAACAACCCCAAACACACCTCCAAGATAACCACTGCCTTGCTAAAGAAGCTGAGGATAAAGGTGATGCAGTGGCCAAGCATGTCTCCAGATCTAAACCCTATTGAGCATCTGTGGGGCATCCTCAAATGGAAGGTGGAGGAGCGCAAGGTCTCTAACATCCACCAGCTCTGTGATGTCATCATGGAGGAGTGGAAGAGGACTCCAGTGGCAATCTGTGAACCTCTGGTGAACTCCGTGCCCAAGAGGGTTAAGGCAGTGCTGGAAAATAATGGGGGCTACACAAAATATTGACACTTTGGGCCCAATTTTGTCACTTTCACTTAGGGGTGTACTCACTTTTGTTGCCAGCGGTTTAGACATTAATGGCTGTGTGTTGAGTTATTTTGAGGGAACAGCAAATTTACACTGTTATACAAACTGTACACTCACTACTTTACATTGTAGCAAAGTGTCATTTCTTCAGTGTTGTCACATGAAAGGATATATAATAAAATATGTACAAAAATGTGAGGGGTGTACTCACTTTTGTGAGATACTGTATAGATATTTTTAAAAAAAGTCGGTTTCAGGCCAATTGCATACTGAATTTTCAGTTTCAGCACCAATATTTCCATTCGGTGCACCTCAAGTTATCATAGTGCTGCATTTATTTTTATTTCAGGTACTTATATAGTGCTGTCAATTTATGCAGCGCTTTACATATACATTGTATATTCACATCAGTCCTTAGCCTCAAGGAGCTTACAATCTAAGATCTTTACTCACATTCATACATATAAAAGGGCCAATTTAGACAGGAACCAATTAACCTACCAGCGTTTAGGCGTGCACAAAACTATCTGCTGTGTGCATCTAAATGTAGCATATTTTTCTTCCCATTTGAATGAGCCCTAAATGTGTGTGTCGCATTATGGCATACCTTTTACCTTGAATGGCCTGCCAATGTCAACAAGCCTAATACTGCACCCGTACCTTTTTTTTCCCAACACAATGCCAAGATGGTTTAGATCCGGGCATTATGGCACGCTAAAACACAGGTCTGTTGTAGTGTGTTGGACATGTGAGTTGGGGTGTCATTCAAAATGAATGGTATAGTAATGCATCATGGTTCAAACATTACCGCACAATGAGGTAATGCGCAGTAAAACAAGAGAACTTACGTTCTCCCTAGATCTGGGAATTGGGACAGTTTAACCCCTTCCTTACCGGGCACTTAAACCCCCCTCCTGCCCAGACCAATTTTTGGCTTTCAGCACTGTCGCATTTTGAATGACAATTGCACGGTCGTGCGACGTTGTACCCAAATAAAATTTGCGTCCTTTTTTTCCCCACAAATCGAGCTTTCTTTTGGTGGTATTTGATCACCTCTGCGTCATTTCTGATCGCCGCTATAAACAAAAAATGAGCGACAATTTTGCAAAAAAGAACAATATTTTTTACTTTTTGCTAAAGTACAAATCCATTAAAAAAAATTATTCATCAGTTTAGGCCATGGTGTATTCTTCTACATATTTTTGGTAAAAAAAAAAAATCGCAATCGGCGTATATTGATTGGTTTGCGCAAAAGTTATCGCATCTACAAACTGGGAATTGATTTATGGCGTTTTTATTATTATTATTTTTTTTTTACTAGTAATGGCGGCGATCTGCGATTTTTATCAGGACTGTGATATTGCCGCAGAAATGACGGACATTTTTTACACATTTTTGGGACCAATGACATTTATTCAGCGATCAGAAATTTAAATGTCCACTGATTACTGTATAAATGTCATTGGCAGTGAAGGGTAAATTTAAAGACTAGCGACTTATTTACAGTAACCAGGGTTTTTACACATTTTTTACAGGCAGTAAAGACGCCGTTATAGTGTCAGGACTATTTTTAGCGTCTAGCGGCGGTAATGATCATTTTTTTTTTATTATTATTATTTTTGCGGTATTTAGTTAAGGGTCAAACATCTACGCTATTGAAAACGCGTTTGGTTAGTTATATGCGGCTAACGCTAAAAAAAAAAAATGGTTTTTATACATCTTCTTATGTGGTACCGGATTTGACTACTTATTAAAAAAAATTACCTAAACATGAAATCGTTTTTCATTT
>BLSH010337634.1:147996-168067 GCA_018402905.1 Glandirana rugosa | reverse complement strand
TGGGCATTACACATCGCCCACAGCGCTGCTGCACGTCTTCTCTCCCCCCTCTCTCCTCTCACACTGCACCGATCGGTGCAGAGAGGAGAGAGAAAAGCCGGCGGAAGCGCCGGCTTGTTGACATGTGATCGCGCCGTCATTGGACGGCGCGATCACGTGGTGAAAGGCCGCTCACAGCGGCCATTCACCGCGATCCGTGATCAGTCGGGTCCCCCGGACCCGACGGTCACGGATCTTCCCGTGTGCGCGCCCCAGGGGGCGCGCGGGAAGCGAGATTCTGCAGGACGTCCATGGACGTCCTGTCAGAATAACCCGACCGCGCTGTGGACGTCTTTTGTCTATAGCGCGGTCGGGAAGTGGTTAAGCAATCTTCTATGCTGTATAATATGACGTTCCATACTATCGAGGTGGCCCCTTACCAGATGAGGTGGACCCCCATTACAGGGGTCAAGTTCGCCTTACTGTTACACAAACTAGGCTGGATGATGGTTCCTTAGTTGCTGTATATTTCTGGGAGACTTTGGACTCAAAGACCACAGCTCTGGATAACTCCCATGGACGCTCAGCCTGCTCATGTTGCAGTAATCAACTGCTTAGATACTTCAGGTGTGGTATTCAAATGGACTGTTCACCCTTTAAAATCTTAGCTGGAACTCCATGGATTGAAATTCATGTATAGACACGGAAAAAAAGCCTCATAGTGTAAAAATTAATAAAAGGTTTGTTTAAAAGTTACACATACAGAAGGCTAGAAAATTCAGGCATGAAGCAAAATCTGGCAACAATGTCACTCATTCAACCAGTGGGGTAGCATTGCTGAGATTTTTCTGTCCAACATGTTTCTACATAACTGTCGTCTACGGGGAATGGAGGATGCTGATTGGATGGAGAGGGTCTGTGAACAACAATTTTCAAGTTTTGCCACACATTCTCAATTGGATTTAGGTCTGGACTTTGACTGGGCCATTTTAACACATTTACTGTCCTTCAGGCTAGGGGGGCCAGACTGTGGCCAGTGCGAGTAGAACATGTCTCTTCATTGATTTTAACAAGAGGAATAGGTCCCCACCAATGGTGTCAGTGGGAGGAATAGTGCACCATTGATGGCATCAGTGGGAGGAATGGTGCCTCGTCATTGATGTCAGTTGGAGGAATAGTGTCTCAAGGACCGGAGAGAAGCAAGCAAAGGGCCACATCTGGCCCCGGGGCCACAGTTTGGAGACCACTGATCTAAACCATTCCATTGTAGCTCTGGCTGTATGTTTAGGGTCGTTGTCCTGCTGGAAGGTGAACCTCTGCCCCAGTCTCAGGTCTTTTGCAGATTCTAACAGGTTTTCTTCTAAGATTGCCCCGTATTTGGCTCCATCCATCTTCCCATCAACTCTGACCAGCTTCCCTGTCCCTGCTGAAGAAAAGCATCCCCACAATATGATTCTGTCACCATCATGTTTCACAGTGGGGATGGTGTGTTCAGTGTGATGGCAGTGTTAGATTTCCGCCACACATAACGTTTTGCTTTTAGGCCAAAAAGTTCAATTTTGGACTTATCTGACCAGAGCACCTTCTTCCACATGTTTGCTGTGTCCTCCACATGGCTTCTCCCAAACTGCAAACAGGACTTCTTTTGGCTTTTGTTTCAATAATGGCTTTCTTTTTGCCACTCTTCCATAAATGCCGGATTTGTGGAGGGCACAACTAATAGTTGTTTTGTGGACAGATTCTACCACCTAAGCTATGGATCTCTGCAGCTCAGAGTTACCATGGGCCTCTTGGTTGCTTCTTTGATTAATGCTCTCCTTGCCCAGCCTGTCAGTTAGGTGGACGGCCATGTCTTGGTAGATTTGCAGTTGTGCCATACTCTTTCCATTTTCAGATGGATTGATCAGTGCTCCATGAGATGTTCAAAGCTTGGGATTTTTTTTAATAACCTAAACCTGGTTTAAACTTCTCCACAGCTTTATCCCTGACCTGTCTGGTGTGTTCATTGGCCTTCATGATGCTGTTTGTTTACTAATGATCTCTAACAAAGCTCTGAGGGCTTCACAGAACAGCTGTATTTATACTGAGATGAAAATTACACACAGGTGGACTTTATTTACTAATTATGTTACTTCTGAAGGCAATTGGTTCCACTAGATTTTAGTTAGGGGTATCAGAGTAAAGGGGGCTGAATACAAATGCACGCCACACTTTTCAGATATTTATTTGTAAAACATTTCAAAAAACATTTATCATTTTCCTTCCACTTCGAAACTATGTGCCACTTTGTGTTGGTCTATCACATAAAATCTCAATAAAATACATTTACATTTTTTGGTTGTATCATGACAAAATGGGGAATATTTTAAGGGGTATGAATACGTTTTCAAGGCGCTGTATAAATAATGCTCATAATCAGATAATTAGATCAAACATTACCAAGTTTTGTACACTGTGTAAGATCAATACATGAAATAAAACTTCGACCTTTGTGTAACAGTGTCCATATAAATAAAACTCATAGGGCTCATTTAGACATGCAAAGACATCTGAGCGTCCTTTAACACATCTAATGCATTTTTTATGCGTTTGTCTTGTGTTACAAAATACTTGTCAGATGCCCTTTCTGGGTTGTTTTCTTATTGTATGGATTTTTGTACTATCTCGACTAACAATGCTTTCTAAACGCATGTCAAATGCTCTGTAAACACCATAGGGGTGTTTATGACATGTTTACAGTGCGTTTACATTGACAACAATGGAGGAGTTTAGGACGCGGCAAAACATGGCAAACAACACATGTTGCCTGTTTCAAACTGGCTTCAGATTGTATAAGAGCAGTGTAAACCACAAGCTTTAACCACTTCCTTACTGGGCACTTAAACCCCCCTCCTGCCCAGACCAATTTTAGGCTTTCAGCGCTGTCGCATTTTGAATGAGAATTGCGCGGTCGTGCGGCGTTGTACCCAAACAAAGTTTTTATCATTTTTTCCCACAAATAGAGCTTTCTTTTGGTGGTATTTGATCCCCTCTGCGGTTTTTATTTTTTCCGCTATAAACAAACAAAGAGCGATGATTTTGAAAAAAGAACAATATTTTAACTTTTTTGCTATAATAAATATCCAAAAAAATATATAAAAAAGAAAATTATTCATCAGTTTTGGTCGATATATATTCTTCTACATATTTTTGGTATAAAAAAAAAATCGCAATCTGAGTATTTTGGTTGGCGCAAAAGCAATTGCGTCTACAAACTATGGGAATAAATTTACGGTGTTTTTACTACTTTTTTTTTTACTAGTAATGGCGGCGATCTGCGATTTTTATCGGGACTGTGATATTGCAGCGGACATGTCGGATGTTTTTGACACATTTTTGGGTCCAATGACATTTATACAGCGATCAGAAATTTAAATGTCCACTGATTACTGTATAAATGTCATTGGCAGTGAAGGGGTTAACCTGCAGGGGGCAGTAGACAGGGATCAGTAGATCTGTCTTGTCCCATTCACAGAACGGCGAACCGCCGTGTTTACATTGGTGGTTCCCCGTTCTGAGGCTGCTACAAGTGATCGGCGGGTCTCGGGCGGACATCGAGTCCACCCGACCCACGGGCACACCCACGCAGCGTGTGGCGGCCGCGAGAGCGCGCCGCTGCAGGCTGCGAGTGCGCGCGGGGAACGCGCACGAGGCAGGATGTCCATGGACATCCTCCCGGATTTTCAGAGCCGCGCTTTAGCCATCTTTCGGCTATAGCGCGGTTCTGTACTGGTTAAAAAAGCATTTGTAGAGCTTTCAGCAAGCTTTGTTGAAGCTTTTAAAGTACCATTTGGCTCTAATTTGTAAATGTTAAACACAGCTCCTAAAAGGGGTGTTGATTGGCACCTTAACCACTTACGGACTGCCCGCCGTCGTTATACACTTTGACGTTGAATACCGTTATTATGGCAGCAGATAGCTGCCATAACCCAGTATTTTTTTAAACAGCAGGTGGTCCACTTTCAGATAAAAGTGGTCTCTGCGGCTGATTCCCCGCAAGATCGCTTTTATCGGCGGCAAGAGAGGTCCCCCCTTCTTCCCGTTGCTCCCCGGTGGTCTTCGCCGCTTACCGGAGCCGTCGGTAGCGGCGGAGACGATTGGGTTCTTTCCCCTCAGAGCCTGGAAGTCAAGTGAGGGAATGATGGCCCCCACTCGGCTCCATGCTATTGGATGACGAAAGCGACGTCAAAAACGTCACTTCCACCTAATGGTCTTAAAGGGGATTTTTTTTTTTTTTAAGACATTTTTTTTAATTGCATTTAAGTGTAAATGTGAGATCTGAGGTCTTTTTGACCCCAGATCTCACATTAAAGAGGCCCTGTCGTGCTTTTTTTCTATTACAAGGGGTGTTTACATTCCTTGTAATAGGAATAAAAGTGACCAGGATTTTTTTTTTTAAATGGACAGTGTAAAAATAAACAGTAAAATAAATAAGTAAAAAAAAAATTCAAAGCGCCCCGTCTCTCTGAGCTCGCATGCAGAAGCGAACGCATATGTAAGTCGTACCCACATATGAAAACGGGGTTCAAACCACACATGTGAGGTATCACTGCAATTGTTAGAGCGAGAGCAATAATTCTAGCGCTAGACCTCCTCTGTAACTCAAACTGGTAACCTGTAGAAATTTTAAACGTCGCCATTGGAGATTTTTAAGTGCCAAAGTTTGCCGCCATTCCACGAGCGGGCGCAGTTTTGAAGCATGACATGTTGGGTATCAATTTCTCGGCGTAACATTATCTTTCCCAATATAGAAAAAATTTGGCTAACTTTACTGATTTCTTTTTTTTTAAATTCAAAAAAGTGTATTTTTTCCAAAAAAAAATGCGCTTGTAAACCGCTGCGCAAATACGGTGTGATATAAAGTATTGCAACAAGCACCATTTTATTCTCTAGGGTGTCTGAAAACAATATATAATGTTTGGGGGTTCTAAGTAATTTTCTAGCAAAAGAAAATTATTTTAATTTGTAAACAGAGGCACGGTCCTTAAGTGGTTAAAAAACTGCTAGCAAGCTTCGGTGAGCTTTCAACAAGACATGTTGAAACCTGCTAGCATCTTGCTAAAGTGGTAATCAGCATTCCCATTAGGATCTGCTTGCCACCTGCTACATGTCAGGTAGATTTTGCCGCTGGTGTGAAGCATTGCAACCGCTGCATGTAAACACCCCCATATCCTGCCTTTTGCAGCTTAAGGGGGGGCGGGGGGTTGGGTTGGCAAAAACATAGCTCAGCCATGCATTTTTACCCCCCCCCCCAAGCACATATCTAAATGAGGCCTTATTTATACATTAATCCTCAGCTACCGCAGGGTGGATTTGTTTAAATCATCAGTAAAACAGCTTGATTTAAATCATAATTTTTAAAGAGCAACTGTCATCTCTGTCCCGCCACGGCTCCTCCTCTGGCCCGCTGGTGACTCACCAACAGTCTCATTCATTTTAATGGGACAGCTTGTGATGCGGCAGTGACACAACAAGGTGAGGGGCGTGGCGGCAGCAGTTGATTGGATGCCCGCTAACAGGCGCTGCCATGATGGATCTGAAATGACAGGTGCTCTTTAAATGTAAGAACTTATTCTTGCTGGTAGTTAGAATCTTTAATATTTGCAAACAAAATTAAGGTATCCTATTTAGAATAATAAGCTGTCAGGTTAGTAAAATAGCGATATCAGAACCAATTTTAGGTTAATCACACATAGTTGGAGAACTACTCAAATTATTTTATTTAATTAAAACAATAACATTGCCAGAGCATGTTATCTCAGCTTGCAGAGCTTGGATTCATTGAGTGAGTTTACTAAAAATGCAAATGTTGCAGAATATACAGCCTCATGCTACATAACTAAACTCCATTTCATGGTGAATAAACTAAATTATTAATGTACCTTAAATAGAAAACTATCTTTAGATAGATTTTTACTCCAAAAGCATTTTATTAAAATACACTTGATAAAAACCCCCAAAAATCTGATTTATATAAAAAAAAAAATCAGATTTAAATAAAAAAAAAATCAGATTTAAATAATAAAAAAAAAAAATCTGCTTTAAAACAGATTTTTATTTTCTGTTAAATCATCAATTTTTATCCACCCCGGCTAACTGATAACACAATACTGTGTTATCCCAATAAAAACACTTTACTAAAAATAAGTTAAAATACACTTACATAAAAAGTTGCTCAGATAACACTTCCATAACCAGCATTGGTCCGCTCAGCCTTCTTTCTGCCCATCCCCTGATAAAATCCATTTGGACGAAACACGTCGGGAAGGAGCCACTGCATGTATCTCCCAGATCCACCAGCATTGAATGCCTGAGGTTTGGTTTAATTATCTGTGTATGAGCATTATATATGTATTTTTGCGTTTGAGCAATACTTGTACTTTATTTATATATAAGATCACGAGGGTGCGTGTACACTATTTATAGCAACATTTGGTGTGTTTATTGAGGTGACAGCACAGATTTTGTATCATTTTGGATATACTGTAAAGAAAAACATGCAGGTGTGTATTTTATTTAACCTAATAAAAAGGAATTTTAAATAAAGCTAGTATGAGTACCTACATCTCTTCCTTATATTATTTCCCGTCATTCCCTGTATGGCAGCATTCACAATAGGAGAGGGGGGGCTTCACTAGGAGCCAGTCAGGATCTGCTGCCTACACATGTACTTAAAGGAAACATACTGACAGAAGGAGAGAGCAAATATTGATGAGTTATCGGTGTGTTGCTGCTTATTTTATTATCCAATCAGCAAGCTGTGGGTGGGGATGTGACACCACTGTATACTGCAACAGAAATATTGGTGTCACCCACCTGTACTTCCTGGAGGAGGTGCATGAAACTTAAAAGTGGCTGAACAGAAAAGCAAATCCTTTTGGAAGTGCTGAAAGCTAAATAAGGGCAAAAAGCTGCCCTTGTATCAGAAAGTATACAGACCTGCTATTTTATTTTTATGTAGTAAGGATTATTATTCAGATTAACATATATATTGAACCTAGTATGCTAATATGGTATTTCGTGTAACCAAAGAGATCTATTAAAATATTGATAATAATAATCAACATTGTAATAATATAACAAAAAGCACAGCAACTGTGGTACGTAATAATAAATATTGTTATAGTCATTTATATACTGTGTGTATATATATATACATATATTATATTTTTTTAAGATTTGCTTTATTTCTTACCTCTAGGGCATCTTCAGGAATTGCTTTTATCCATTTGTATGAGGCTGTGATGTGTTCATAGGCGTTGGCCATCACTTCTACCGCACTTGGGTGTGAATGACATTCTTCCAAGACCTGGATATCAACCATTCGATTTATACAATATACATATTTTAGAACTGTCGATGATTTAAATCAAATTATTAAAAAAATAAAGAGTAAAAAACAGCCAATTAGTAATCAATAAAAATTCAATAAAATCACTACATGAAATCAAATTTTGTCAGGTTACCTATTATTTTAGCTACATGAGAATCAGCTCTTTTTTTGGCCCTACTTATCCTTCTCCTGTAGGTCACAAGCAGGGCAATCATCAGAAATGTTGGGGCCCCTTACACAGCTTTAGGCCTGCCCCCAACCCCCCCTCCCCCCGGGCCTGACCTTCAACATTCTCCAATCCAGCAAAGAGACATCCCCATATATTCAGCAATGTGATGGCCCAATCCAACAATGAGACATCCCCATATATTCAGCAATGTGATGCCCCAATCCAACAAAGAGACATCCCCATATATTCAGCAATGTGATGCCCCAATCCAGCAAAGAGACATCCCCATATATTCAGCAATGTGATGGCCCAATCCAACAATGAGACATCCCCATATATTCAGCAATGTGATGCCACAATCCAGCAAAGAGACATCCCCATTTATTCAGCAAGGAGGTGGCCCAATCCCGCAAAGAGACAGCCCAATCCAGCAGAGACATCCCAATCCAGCAAAGAGACCGTAACAAGCAGGCTGGCAGAACAGGACCACCTGCACATATGTAGCCCCTCAGCATCCAGGAATGTCAGCTTAGTTCTTAGTTATAGGAACTGTGCAGCAGCAATGCTAGCACCTAATTATGTTCCTGAACAATAGTGTAATATAGATAAACTAACATTTTTATTTGTTTCTGTTTCTATATGTTCTTTTTGGGGTCCGTTGTCCCCACTTCTGGTTTTCTCCCTGATGGGTGCCCCCTTTACAGTGCCACTCTCATGGGGGCACCCATGCATGCACACTGACACTGCTGGGACTACATCTTTGTGAAGAGACACTGGCTGGGCCCGCACGCACGGGAGCTCCGGCCAAGGAGGACGCTGTAGTTCTGCCTCTCATGTCCTTTGAATGACATTGAAATCCAGAGGTCTGAACCGCAGCCCTGCCTCTGCTCCGCCCCATGTCTTATCTGAGTGACAGCCGCTCTGTAATCTGTAGGTCATGAGGAAAAGCCCCCTACATGTGTATGGGCTGCCCCCCCCCCCCCGATGCAAGACTGCACTTCTGTCACCCATTTTCAGCCAACAGTGGGCTAAAGTCTGCAGTTAACTGACACCACTGAGCAATGGAGAGATCCCGACTTTAAAGCCACCCCAGCCACAGCCCGGTGCTCCATTGAGTGCTGGAGGGGCAGAGCAGAGAGCAGGTGACTGACAGTCATCACTCTCTGCTCACTGAAGGCCAAGAACTGAGCAATCAGTAGTCTTTGATTGCTCAGTTCTTGGTCTTAGAGACGGCATACCAATGCTGCATCCATCTACTATAGGCGAGTATGTATGTTTGTTTTTTTTGCATTCCCAGACTTCTCTTTTAAAGCCAAGCTCTGGGCATTTTTTTATTTAGTTTTGGATAGAATTGGAAGATTTGCAACAAGATTAGGTATAAAAAAATATCATAAAAGCATGATGTGATCTGAATAGGCCATTTACAGTTTCATCTAAGCATATACATATACATTGATTACCAAATATAATGTTGGTTAGTTGGTTGGTAGTAATTGGGGATATGTGGTTAGAGGATAAAATTGCAAATGGCCTAGTTATACTTTCTTTATTTTTAGAAATATTTAAAAAAATATATAGTTTTAATGATTGTATTTAGTGTTGGTGTTCTGTCCAATCTATTCATCCAAGTGTTCTACTCCAGTCTTTAAACAAGAATGTTCTCCACTTGCCAGATTATAAGCACAGCCTCTTGAGGATGGAATCATCTGAAGTTCCTTTCAGATCAACGCGATCCACTTTTCCACTTCAATCTCTAAGTGGTTACAAATGCTTTGCCACCCAGAGAGGAGTGACTTGATGTCTTCAAGTGCTATTTGAGGTATGAAGACTGAAATGTCACCAAAAATCCCAGATTTGACTTTTTTAGACTTCTGCATATGTATTTTTATGCTTCTTTCTTTTTTTTTTGTGTTCTTCAGGTCCAAAGGAGGCAGGGCCAGGGAGTGTTCTGTCCCACCTATCTGTTTTTTGTGTTGTATTAAGCACTGAGGTTACTATTGTTTTACATAATTACATAGCTAATCTGGTTGAAAAAAAACACAAATCAGTCCAGCTCAACCAACAAAGAAAAAAAAGAAAACCGGCACACTCAAATAAAAAATCTCTGTATACACTATCCAATACCCATAGTTAATCCAGAGGAAGGCAAAAAAAAACCCAACCAGTAAAGCACGTAAAGCACGATACAATTTTCTCCAGCAGGGGAAAAAATTCCTTACTGATGGCAACTTTACCTATAAACGTTATTATCCAGTTATATTTTGTGCATTTAGGAAAGAATCCAGGCCTTTCTTAAACCAATCTACTGAGCTCGCCAGAACCACCTCTTGAGGGAGTCTATTCCATATTTTTACAACTCTTACTGTGAAGAAGCCTTTCTGTATTTGGAGATTAATTTCCTCTTAGATATGTTGATGTATGTTGACATCTAGTTTAGGTCCACTACAACTTAATTACTTTTGTAATTTGGTATCTTCCTCTGTAATCCCCTCCTGTCCTCCCGGGAAGCGGTCAAAGCCAATTCTAGATGGTGGAGGCAATTCCTGCCCCTCAGCATTTCCCTTGGATAAGTGAGGCAGTAGGGCCGAGAATGCCTCTGCTGCTTATGATTCACTATCAGCTTTGACAGTGTTCAGGCAGTTTTGGGCTCTTGTCCCCCTGAGTTATCCCCACCGGCCCTTCTCTCCAATCCATCCAAGGCACTTGTGGGTAACATCATGTGGGATAGACCAGAGAGGAGGGGTGGCGGGGATCAATACACCGAACAAGTAGAACTACCACAGCAGATTTCCTGCACTACTCAGCATCAGGAAAGCACTTCTGTTCCCTCCTGACCCCCAGTACTGTGCTCTCCTGACCTCCCTGTATTGTGCCCTCCTGAACTCCCAGTACCGTGCCCTCTTGTCCTCCCCAGTACTGTGCCCAACTAAACTCCCCAGTACCATGCTGTGCTGCCTCCCCAGTACCGTGCTCTCCTTACCATCCAAGTACCATTCCCTCCTGCTCCCCCCCAGTATTGTGTCCTCCTGACCTCCCAGAACCATGCCCTCTTGACCCCTAGTACCATGTCCTCCAAACCCCCTCTGTAGTGTGCCCTCCTGACCTTCTTGTATTGTGCCCTCCAAACCCTCCAGCCCTCCTGACCCCAGTACCATGCACTCCTGACCTCCCAGCCCTTCTGATCCCCAGTATTGTGCCCTTCTGACCCCCACCCCCAGTATAATGCCCTCCCAGATAGCAAGGATAACTTGTTACAAATTTGTGGCAGTGCTGAATTGTACATCTGTTAACTTGCTGCACATTTTCACAAGCAAGTTGTCACTTGCAGAGCACTTGAAGCACAACTTCTATTTGACACTTTTCCAATTTGTAGTAAATTAGCATGGCAAGTCTCTATGAAGAGAAAAGTTGCAGTGGTGAGTCTACAGCAAGAGCTCTGCAAGTCTACAGCATTAACCACTTCAGCTCCGGAAGGTTTTACCCACTTCCTGATCAGGCCATTTTTTGTGATGCGGTACTGCGTTACTTTTACTGACAATTGCGAAAATGTACCCAAATAAAATGTATTTATATCTTTTTTTCCCCACAGATAGAGCTTTCTTTTGGTGGTATTTGATCACCTCTGTAGTTTTTATTTTTTGCGCTATAAACAAAAAAAGTGACACTTTTTAAAAAAAAAAAAAACACAATATTTTTTACTTTCTGCTATAAAACATACCCAATAATTATTTTTTTAAAAAATCAAAATTTCTTCATCAGTTTAGGCCAATATGTATTCTACTATGTTTTTGGTAAAAAAAATCCCAATAAGCGTATATTGATTGGTTTGCACAAAAGTTATAGCGTCTGGAAATTATGGGATAGATTTATGGACTTTTTCATTTTTTATTGTTTTTACTGGTAATGTCGTCGATCAGCGATTTTTAGCGGGACTGCGACATTGTGGCGGACAAATCTGACACTAAGTGACACTTTTGGGGACCATTGACACCAATACAGTGATCAGTGCTATAAAATGCACTGACACTGTATAAATGACACTGGCAGGGAAGAGGTTAACATCAGGGCCGATCAAGGGGTTAACTGCTTGCCGACCAGCCGCCGTCTTTAGACGGCGGCAGGTCGGATGTCCTGCGTGAATTGCCGCAATGTTGCAGTCCCGCTAAAAAACGCAGATCGCCACCATTACTAGTAAAAAAAAAAAAAATGCCATAAATCTATTCCCATAATTTGTAGACTCTATAACTTTTGCGCAACCCAATCAATATAAGACATTGCAATTTTATTTTTAATTTTTGGATATTTATTATAGCAAAAAATATTGTTTTTTTTTTCAAAAGTCGCTCTTGTTTTGTTTATAGCGCAAAAAATAAAAACCGCAGAGGTGATCAAATACCACCAAAAGAAAGCTCTATTTGTGGGGAAAAAAGCACAATTTCATTTGGGTACAATGCCGCACGACCGCGCAATTGTTAAAGTGACAGTGCCGAATCGCAAAAAGTGCTCTGGTCATTAAAGGGGTAAATCCTTCCAAGGCTGAAGTGGTTAAGTGTGTGCTTGGGAGGTGCTTTCTAACTGTGGAGGGGAGTGGATGCACTGGAGGTAAAGAGACATCCATGTTTCAGCTTAGCTGAAACACAAGATCTCTCTTTTGCTCCCTGACAGAACAGCGGTCTGCCTTGTTTATATAGGCAGACCGCTGTTCTGTCTCTCCTCTGTCCAATCACAGCGGGAGTGGCGTTCCGGTGGCGCTATACCGCGTGCACAAAATCACTTGCAGGTATGTGATTTTGCACAGCTGGGCTACCCTGCCGCAGTATATGTACCGTGGGCGGTCCAGAAGCTGTTAACATTCAGCCACAGTGGCCCCAGTGGTGGGATGACTATTGCACAATATAACTGAACCAGAACTTGCAGCAGACTTGCAGAATGTTTGCAAAGAAAGTTGATCTGGAGTAATGCGATGCGGACTTGCTGCAATTGTGCAGCAAACTTGTGAAGCCTGGCAAGTCTAGCAATAGCTTAGCAAGTCATTTTCAAATGTGCAGCACAATTGCTTGCTATCTGGGCTCCTGACCCCCCAGTACAATGCCCTCTTGACCCCATCAGTATTGTGCCCTCCTGACCCCACCAGTACTGCGACCTCTCGGCCCCCAATACTGTGCTTTCCTAACCCCCCTGTGCACTGCCTTGCTGATGCCCTGTCCTCTGCCTTACTGATTCCTGTACACTGCTCTTCATATTACTGACCTCTGTACATTGTCCTACCTACTACTAACCCCTGGACACTGGCCTACATACTACTTACACTGGCTGGAACCTAGATCAGACAGCCAGGTAAGCACTGAGGCCAGCCAGGCCTGAAACTTGTCAAGCAATTTAACCTGCTGTTCCAGTGGTTCTGCCTTCATGATGGATATTAAAAATTTAAAAAAAATTAGGCAAAAAAATTACCTTATGAAACTGTGGTGGGTATATCCTGGCAGCCCCATGGTTCAGCAGAAGCTGGTAGCAGATCTCTGGCTGGCCAGCTGCCCGCACAGACGTCACTTTTAGCACATACTGCTGAGGGGCGCATCCATTGCAGTCCATGGCATTGGCCCGTGCTCCGGCCTCCAGCATCATATGCATTAAAATATGGTCACAGTTCCATGCTGCTTTATGTAGGGGTGTTTTTAAATCAATATCTTTGGTATTGACCTCGGCATCATAATCCAGTAGCATCCTGCAGATCAAGTGATGTTTGTCGCTGTATTTCTGATCTTTGATGTTCAGCGCCCAGTAGGCGGCAGTGGCCAGAGGGGTCTCTAGGTTGGAGTTGGGGCTGTCCACCATGGCACCATGGTTGACATAGAAAGCAACCAATTCCGGAATTCCGACTCGAGCTGCCGTGTGTAGTGGTGTTTCTTCAGCATGGTCATTACTTTCCAAGTTTACATTGGCCCCTGAGGACAACAAAAAGTATTTAGTATATAGCTTATTTTTTTAATGGGGTAAAGCAGTTGGCAGAGCCTAGTCATATCCACAGGGCAACCTAGGCATAAGCTTAGGATCTGGTGGATGTCCATGGAGGGCAATTTTTAATGTTTATGCTTCTGCAGTTAAACAGGTAGATAGTGCAATTGGTCTGAGCTGTGCACCCCCATGTTACTTTTCGAGGATGCACTTGTAGCAGTTGGTGTTTTATTGGGCCCATGCCAGTAGAGACAATGCAGATGGGGCAGCTTCTCAGTGCCCATTGCAATCAAGGTGTGGCGGAGGGGGGATATGCAGCCTTGCATAGGGGCCCATTTTGCCTTTGTCTTCTGCAACCAGTAACATAGTGGTGTTACAGCTCTTCATACCCCTAATCTGCACTGTTAGAGTCCTCCACAGAGTCCACAATAGAATCTTCTCATTGAATGGCAGTATAGGTGTGCGCAGTCTATTGCATTAGGATGTGCACACCAAAGCTCAAGCACACATGCCTTACTCTGCAGTCTCAGCTGCACTGGACGATGCATGAATAAGAAGTGCTCTGTGCTGAGCAGTTTCCTGTTCATTCACAAACTGAAGGATAGTAAACACAGCTTATTATCCTTCAGTTATAATTGAACACAGTGAGTGTTAGAGAAGGAAGGAGTCGGTAAATTACATATTCATTAGCCCCTTCTCCTGCTCTCCACCCTGGAACATCCCCCGTAGTAGCCGGGGAGAGAGGAGGGAAGTCAGCAGGGGTGGGGGTGCAGCAAGGAGGAAATCCACACCGCACAGAGTGCTTAGGATGTGCCCAGACACACCTGGAACACCTCCTGCGCAAGCCTATGACTGGCAGACAAATTCAGTAAAATGCTTCCAAATTTTGAAGTGGTCTTGACAGACTGTCAATGCTTTGCACATTTTCAGGTGTGTACAGTATATGCATAGCAGGTTTTCTTGCCATGTGTGCCTAGTTTGGCTAGGTAATCAGTCTACAGTTGTGCTCAAAAGTTTTCATACCCTGGCAGAGATTGTGAAATGTTGTCATTGATATATATTGAATATGACTGATCATGCCAAAAAAAATGTCTTTTATGTAAGGATAATGATCACATGAAGACATTTATTATCACATAGTTGTTTGACTCCTTTTATAAATCATAATGATAACAGAAATCACCCAAATGGCCCTGATCAAAACTGGAATGTTTGGCCTTGGTACAGACACACAAGGTCACACACAGGATACAATGGCAATTAAAGGTTAGTTTCCACATCTGTGGCTTTTTACATTTTAATTAGTGTCTGTGTATAAGTAGTCAATGAGTTTGTTAGCTCTCATGTGGATGTACTGAGCAGGCTAGATAATGAGCCATGGGGGAGCATAAAAGAATTGTTACTGGTGGAGGTGGAGTGGCACTGAAGCACTTTTTCATCTATTCAATGACAATTATGCACAGGGTGCTTTCTACTAAGGACTTTTTTTTATATATCAGCGCTGCACTTTTTCTGATTAGACATTCTGGTTATAGGATTTGAATAGATTACCTATAGTGTACAGTTGCTTATTTTACATGAGACCGGGCTGATTGACTTTTATTAAAGCGTGGGACTTTGATGTCCCAACTACCCTGGGGGGGTGGTCTTTTGTCAGTGCCGCGAGCCCTGCGGCGGGGGGGGGGCCCCTGTACATCCCTATCTATGGTGCTGTAAACCCCTATCTATGGAGCTGTATATCCCTATCTGTGGTGCTGTATGCCCCTATCTATGGTGCTGTATATACCTATCTAGGGTGCCGTATTCCCCTATATATGGTGCTGTATATCCCTATGTGTAGTGCTGTATATCCCTATCTATGGTGCTGTATACCCCTATCTGTGGTGCTGTATACCTCTATCTATGGTGCTGTATATCCCTATCTATGGTGCTGTATACCCCTATCTATGGTGCTGTATATACCTATGTGTGTTGCTGTATACCCCTATCTGTGGTGCTGTATATCCCTATCTGTGATGCTGTATATACCCCTATCTGTGGTGTTGTATATACCCCTATCTATGGTGCTGTATATAACCCTATCAGTGATGCTGTATATACCCCTATCTGGCAATGCTGGGCTGTATACTCCTGACACAATGGGTGGAATCTATAAGGGGTGGGACTTATGGGAAGTGGGAGGGGTCAGAAAGGAAGGGCAGGATCTGGCGCCCCCAATCCTAATACAATGCTACTTGAAAGTAAAATGAGCTGCATGTTTGAGATACCAAAAAGAAGCCTTTACTGTGCCAAAGCAACAAAAAGCCTGGTTACAACAGCCGGACAACACCTTGACACGCCTCACCGGACTTTTTTTTATTGGCGCAGTAAAGGCTTCTTTCCAGCAACTCGAACATGCAGCTCATTTTTGCTTAAGTATCATTGTATTGTGCTCCCTAAAAACAACCACACCGTCTTTTTCCAGAGCAGCCTGTTTTTCACCTGAGGTTACCTGTGGGTTTTTCTTTGTATCGTGAACAATTCTTCTGACAGTTGTGGCTGCAATTTTTTTTTGGTCTAACTGACCTTTGCTTTGTATCAAGAGATCCCCGAATTTTCCACTTCCTAATAAGCTATTGAACAGTACTGCAGCGCTACCCTAGTGAGGGCTACTTACTGAATTTGTACCCCACTGGTTGCCCCAACCTTGCAAGTCCTCCGACACCTCTGACACCCTGGGTTCAGACATTTTGGTAGTGACCAAGACAATTAGAAACACACAACAATTCAACTGAAACAGTTGAACTTTTGTTTACTGACCCTGGAATGTTTGGCCTTACAGACAAACAAGGTGACACACACAGGTTAAAATGGCAATTAAAGGTGAATTTCCCACATTTGTGGCTTTTTAAATTGCAATTAATACCTATGTATAAATGGTCAATGCGTTTGTTAGCTCTCATGTGGATGCACTGAGTAGACTAGATACTGAGCCATTGGGAGCAGAGAAGAACTGACCTGCGTAACAAGGTAATGGAACTTTTTAAAGATGGAAAAGATATAAAAAGATATCCAAAGCCTTGAATATGCCAGCCAGCACTGTAGCCAGGAGCTGGCTAATATTGCCTGCAGTGTCAGGAGACACTCTGCAGCATTGCTGCAGTAACACTGCTTCCCTCTAGTGCTCAGCTAAGACTCTGTCATCATATCCTGCCAGCAGGGTGATTAACACCAGGGAGTAAGGCAAAGCTTCTTGGGAGTTGTAGTCTCAGGACTCAGGTTTCACACCCAGTCCGGACTGTAATGGACTATAAGTACCAGCTGCCTGGAGAAGAAGAATACAATGCTGGGAGAGGTAATATAAAGCCTGTGCGGAGTTGGGATCGCTCAGTGTCAGGTGACTCTGTTTCAGACTGTGTTGTGGCCAAAATGCTGAGAAACGGTCATCACGGGTGTGTACAGGGGCATCCACTGCCAGCTACTTCTGGTCGTCCAGCGGCACCCTGGAGACTGCTTTCATCACATCCATGCCAGATCCAGCTGGGCCACTGTGCGGTGCGACACAAGGTCGAGCACCATCCCTTGAGCCAGGACCCTGCAGGAGTTTGCTGCAGAGCCTTCAACCCCTTTCTTCAATCACCCACCTTCTTATGACAAGGGACACTGCACACAGACAATGTTGTCTTTCTCTTTGCCTACACCTGTAAAACTCTGTGCTACATTTACTCCCTGCCAAGCAGCGACAGTGTGGGGTGACTTGCTTCAGGATACCACAGGCACACTTTGCATCCCCTGCTTGCCAGGACACATCTGTCTAATTTACTTCAACCTGCTTATCAGGATACCTCCAGTATATCACCAAAGAGCTAGCTGAAGACTCAAGGCTTTCTTTCCTTCAAAGGGACTATACACCTTACCCCCCCACCCCCACCAGGGATTTATACTCGTGATGCCATAAAGGCCCTGCTTGCGCCTAGGACTCTATTATTATGTGAGTGGGTTAAAGACTTAGGCTGGGTTCACACTATTTTCAGCAGGGGGTCTGATGCATCCCTGTTCACTGTTTCAGGGGCAAATCAGGTACGAATTTTTGCCTGAATTCGGCCCTGAAATGGAACCAAAGACGCACAGGACCCTTCTGCAGTGCGCTCCACGGCTGCCCCGGAGATGTGTGAACTGACTCTCTTGTCATGCGAATTAGATGCAGGGAAACCCACATCCATCTCGCATAAGTGTGAACCCAGCCTGAAAGTGATTGTAAAGGCAGAAGGTATGCATTATGATAAAAAACCTTCTATTTACAACAGCCCCCCTATTACTTACCTGTCCATCTCTTTCTAGCGATGTACACGAGTTCCTCAGCCGTCCGGGACTCTCCCTCCTGATTAGCTGAGACACAGCAGCAGCACCATTGGCTCCTGCTGCTGTCAAAGTCAGTCAGCCAATCAGGAGAGAGAGGGGGCAGGGTTGAACCACGGCTCTGTGTTTGAATGGACACATGGAGCTGCGACTCGGCTCGGGTGCCCCCATAGCAAGTTGCTAGCTGTGGGAGCACTCGACAGAAGGGAGTGGCCAGGAGCACCGAAGAGGGACCCGAGAATAGGAAGATCTGGGCTACTCTGTGCAAAACCATTTCACGGAGGAGGTAAGTATGACGTGTTTGCTATTTTTATAGAAAAAACATCACCGGCTGCATACACTCTGAATATCTCCTTATCTGTGCAACTTTAGTAGATACTCACAGTACCTACAGGTAAGCCTTAAGGCTTACCTGTAGGTACAAGTGGTAGAACAGAGTTTACTACCACATTAAGTATAGTGTAATGTCTTTTTCTGGATCTAAGAAAGGGTCATCCCTCTGCCCTTCATCTTCCTGTTCCGATAGGTTTCATCCTAAACAGAGTATTGATCTTGTGTCAGTGTTCATTATATCCTGCAATCAGTTCCTGTTTCCTTTTTGATTGTCTTCTACCATCAGTATTATTTGTCAAAGTAAAACTTTAGCAAGTGACAAGTTTATGTTACTAGATCCTAATGCTTCTAATGCCTCTGTAAACAAAGTTCAACTGTTTCACTTGAATTGTATGTGTATTGTTCAGGATACAAAGAAAAACCCACATGTAACCTCAGGTGAAAAACAGGCTGCTCTGGAAAAAGACGGTGTGGTTGTTTTTAGGGAGCACAATACAATGATACTTGAGCAAAAATGTGCTGCATGTTGGAGTTGCCAGAAAGAAGCCTTTACTGCGCCAATACCACAAAAAAGTCCGGTGAGGCGTGTCAAGGTGGTGTTGTCGGGCATAATGTAACCAGGCTTTTTTGTGACTTTGGCACAATAAAGGCTTCTTTCTGGCAACTCGAACATACAGCTCATTTTTGTTCAAGTAGCCTCGTATTGTGCTCCTTAAAAACAACCACGCCGTTTTTTTTCAGAGTCTGTATTTCTCCTGAGGTTACCTGTGGGTTTTTCTTTATAACCTGAACAATTCTTCTGGCAGTTGTGGCTGCAATCTTAAGCCTCGTACACACGAGCTGATGGTTGGTCAACCAAACATCCAACTTTTGTCCAAATTGGGCAACGGCGGTTTAGTCTAGCATACTAACGTGAATCAAGTAATCGGCAAACAAAGCCGAACGTAGTGACGTGTTCAGAGCGTATAACGAGGAAGTTCAGGTGAATGTGATTTGTGAATTACAAAGACAGGTTACACGACCGAACACTTCCTGGATTCCGAGCATGCATGTTTGCACTTACAAATTTTGATTGGTCAACTTCTGTACACACGAGCCAACAATCAGTCAACTCCTTGTTGGCCAACACAAGTTTTTTAGTCTCATCGTCTAACTTCTGTTGGACAACGATTGGGAATTGGCTGTAGAATCGTGCGTACACACAATCAGATTTTCGGCCAACAGGCTGTTGGACGACCGTTGTTGACTGATAATCAGACCGTGAGTACGGGCTTTTAGTCTATCTGACCTTGGCTTGGTATCAAGAGATCCCTGAATTTTCTACTTCTTAATAAATGATTGAGCAGTACTGACTGGTATATTCAAGGCTTTGGATATCTTTTTATATCCTTTTCCATCTTTATAAAGTTTCATTACCTTGTTACGCAGGTGTTTTGACAGTTCTTTTCTGCTCAGTACTTTTTGGTTCATTATCCACGTGAGAGCTAACAAACACATTGACTATTTATACACAGACATTAATAGAGTTGAGCGAACCTCTGGAAGTTCGGGTTCTGCTGGTCCGGCCGAACTTCGGGACAAAGTCCGGGTTCGGGTCCGGACGGAACCCGAACGATCGCACGGACCCCTCCAAGCGAGTTGAGATAATTACAGACACATATTTATCAGTTACACAAACAATCGAGAGTGCACCTATTACTTGGTTTTTCATGACTCGTCTTTTCTTGACAGTTTTGTGGACGCATTGTTCCATTACTTTGAAATATTTCTACCTTTTCCTATATTTTTCTATAGGTTTCGGAACTTATATGGTCAGTCATGACGAGTTAGTAAATAATTCTTCATCTTTTAAGTCCCTAGAGAACTATGGTTCGGTTCCAGTCTATCTGATTTTCGGGCATGAGTGCCAGACTAATAGTCAGTTG
>BLSH010337634.1:68076-87388 GCA_018402905.1 Glandirana rugosa | reverse complement strand
CCCCCCCCCCCCCCCCCCGGCCTATGGCTCTAATCAGGTGCTTTAAAGAACCCCCGGCCGATGTAACTCATGCAATAAAAACAGAATTTTGCCCATGGGACTTTAAATAAGGTGCGCATACGGTCAACACCCATAATACAAGTAGATAGAGTAAAACCAGTGTATTTAGCAGATGTGTTAACATTGTCAGTAAATTAGATATGGATATAGGACCCAAAACTGCGTAAACATTACAACACAAAGTGCTTGATCCATAAAGGGTAGAGGTAAGCAGGGTAATGATGGTGGTCGGGTGTCTCAGTTGCATCGGTAACCTCGACGCGTTTCGTGAGCCTTGCTCGCTTTTTCAAGAGTGGATGCAGTACACCCATAAGATACATTTCAATTAACATATGGCACACAATGTATGGTAAGGGCTGAAAAAAGCAGGGGGCTTAAAAACAAGAAGCCCATACTTACACATACTTATATGTTAATTTAAATGAATCTTATAGGTGTACTGCATCCACTCATGAAAAAGCGAGCAAGGCTCGCGAAAGGCGTCAAGGTTACCGAGGCAACTGGGACACCCGACCACCATCGATACCCTCCTTACCTCTACCCTTTATGGATTAAGCACTTTGTGTTGTAAGATTTCCGCAGTTTTGGGTCCTTTTATCTATGTCTAATTTATAGGACGATGTTAACACATCTGTTAAATAACCTGGTTTCACTCTATCTACTTTTATTATGGGTGTTGACTGTATGCGCACCTCATTTAAAGTGCCATGGGCAAAATTCTGTTTTTAGTGTTTCTAATTCTGGGGATGGAGGTGTGGCATATTGGAACACAGTAAACGGACCATGTCCTTGTTTGATGTAATTCATGCGGCTGGCGTCCTGAAAGGGGCCGGACACATGAATTAGGGGGTGGTCTGGGCAGCCATGGATAGATTGATGCTATGCATAAATTTATCCATTCAGCATAGAGGGGGTGGCGGGGATAGAGGGGGAGGTGCCCGTGTGCCCTTAATGGATGGGCTGCCCCTGCATACCTCACTGATTTCAAATCTCAGGAACACAGAGTGTCTGAGCTGATTGTCTGCTCAAGATCGACTAATCTGGCCTGGTGTGGAAAATTCTGAGATCAGTAGCCCGGTGCAGGCCTGGTCTCAGTCTTTCTTCAGGTTCTCAGACTACTATTCCCAGCAGCCACAGAGCGGACAGGAACAATGAGCCAATCGGCGCCTTCCTACTGGTATAATGGCGAACCTCTTCACCCCGTGTGTGGACATGGAGTGTGTAGTGGGAGATACAAGGTATGGTGCTGGCTGGGGGATGCCCAGGCAGTAACTCAAGCGTCTGAAAATACAAATCAAGCCTCGCTGCGTGGTCCGGCCCCCAGCAGGCCACAGGCTGGTCCATGGCCCGGGCTTTGGGGACCTCTGCAGTAAAAGTCATCAGAACAGGAAGTGACTGGAAATCTCTTTACCTCAGTGTTTCTGTACCTGGTGTGAACGAGCCCTGGCTGGCTATATATTTATGAAACTTTGTTTCCATCAATCATGGGTTGATGGAAAGAAAAACGCTCAATTGGTATTATCTTCATGAAAATTGCAGACTTAAAGTGTAACTAAACTCTCTCAATCAACAGGAAATATTTCTAATCCTTATGCTGCTGGCATTAAAAATCTTTAGATAGGAAGGAATATCATATTTGATTATTTCTCTCTTTTTTTTTTTTTTTTTTTTTTTTTTTTTTTTTAGATTTCTTCACTTTCTGGTTTGTGGCCTAGGCAAATGTCATACATCCCAGGAGTCTTCATGGGCATTTTACTTTTCATGGGGAGGAGAGGCTTTCTCAGTTAAAGACACCCTCCTGCCTGCATGCCTAAGCTAAGGGCAGATAAATTCCAGGAAGTAAAATGCCCTTACTCCCAGATGGTCGCGGCTAGAAATGCTAGGGGGATGTTTTTCAAACTGATTTCTCAACAATATAAAGCATGGAGACATGGATGGGGGAGTTTGCTTTGAATATTAAAAATGAATCAAATAGCGTTTGCAGTTTGTGGTGCTTAGATATGGTTTAGTTCCGCTTTAAAAATATTGAAAATTACTTTTTAAATTAAATGAAGATCATAAGGATAATATTTTAGTGATTTGGGTTTACATCTATTATACTAAGATACATTCTTAAATTGTTAGCATATATTTTTGTATCATCAGGGTGTAAAATAAAGGGAGCGCTATTACATTTGATGGTGTGTGTGTGGGGCCCTTTGCTTTACCAACCCTGTAGCACTCTTGTGGTGATTACTGGCCCGGGGGCACTCGTGTGGCGGTTACTGGCCTAGTAGCACTCGTGTAGTGGTTGCTGGCCCGGTAGCACTCGTGTGGTGGTTACTGGCCCGGTAGCACTCGTGTGGCGGTTACTGGCCCGGTAGCACTCGTGTGGTGGTTACTGGCCCGGTAGCACTCTTGTGGTGGTTACTGGCCTGGTAGCACTCTTGCAGTTAACAGTAATTTACTTTTCCCTCTTCCTGAAGCATTCCATACCAGTCTTGTGGTTAACTATAACTGTAGGTACATCTTTGTTGGTTGAAAATACAATATGCAATGAACTTGCTGAAGGACATTAGGGAATCAGAGCCACCCAATCAGCAGCTTAGCCAAACAATGATCCTCCTCCAGCAAATATCACCTGACCTGTGCCACTGCAATTCATTATGTGGCTGGATGAGGCCACAGCACTAATTTTTTTCAAAAATCACCCACACCTCTTTTACCAACTATGGATTCATAGGAGCAGGATAGTCAGGATTGGGGGTGATGAGCTCTATAAGTATCCACTCCATCTGAGCTTCTGAGGAAAGGAGATAAAAGCTAGCAACTCGTTCTTCCGAATGTTGAAATTTTATTGCAGATGGAGTCCTAGCAAAGACTAAGGCTAAATGCCGAAATGTGTAAGCTGTTTTTCCTGTACTCCATCTGTAACAAAATTTCAACATTCGGTAGAACAATTTGCCAGATTTTATCTCCTTCCCTTATGTTGTATTCGGCTGTTGGGAAGACACCACAAGCCAATGCACCATCTGCTCACCTTCGGGTGGTGTTTGTGTCTCTACACCAGTGGTTCTCAACCTCAGTCCTCAAGTACCCCTAACTGGCCATGTTTGCAGGTTTTACTTTATGTTGCACAGGTGCTTTAAATCAGAGTCAGTGGCTTGGTATTTTGGACAGCTATTTTATCTAAGAGAAATTCCCAAAACATGGCCTGTTGTGGGTACTTGAGGACTGAGGTTGAGAACCACTGGTCTAAACCATCTGAATTTCTGATTATTATTTTATGTATTCCTATTTTACAGAGTATGGATCTGAAGACATTGAGATTCTTCCCAATGGGTTGGCATTTATCAGTTCTGTAAGTACTTTCCACAACTTGGTCATCTGAAGGTAGTTGTTTCAACATATTATTAAAGGCAGAATGAGTAGATATGAGCACAGATTTTGTAAAGCACTGAGCAAACTGTCGGTGCTGTAAAAATCCTGTGTAATAATAATAATAATAATAAATAATAATAAAATAATTTAAATCCTTGGAGCACTTGGATGTGTGATAGCCACGTAGGAAAGAATGGGATTTGTACTTGAAATGCATTTTCACACAGTAAAACATAGGTGTCTTATTTGAAGCCTACACAGGGCTGTGGGCAGCACAGTCACTTAGTGGTTAGCACTTCTGCAATTGGATCAGTGGTGGCTGGTGATCAGTATTTTGGGGGGAGACAAACCAATGTCACCCCCACATGGGAGACAGACGGGAAGGCAGTGATACCTCACTGTAGATATAAAGAATAACTGCTGCACTAGGTTCACAGATGTAAGGAGAGAAAGCAGCCAGCACAATATTGGTGAACATAAGGTTGGTGCAGCACTAGTGTATCAAGTCCAAACACAAATCAGTCCATATGCAATATTGCATTAGTAGTGATCCTCCGTTTGGCTTGGAAAAGTGAGGTAAGAGACCCGTCACCATCACCCAAACACACTGTCTCTCACCGGAATTACAGGACCCTCATAACAGGGGTCAAACAGGCCTTTTGAATACTAGGTAAGCTCTTGGGTCAGACCGGAGATACACAGGTAAAACAGCAACTGTGGATGATTGGAGCCAATAAGATCCGTTCTATGGGTTCCAAATGATCCCGATCAGGAGCAAAATGTGGAAGCAGCACCATCTTGTGGTGGTATTGGATAAAACAATTTTCATTTAATTATACCAAATACATTTACAATTAATATTACATAAAAAGCTAACACCAATTATTAAGTTGGCAATTTCCATAAACACATATACAACAACTCCCATTTAATGGAACAAATCCATAAGATGGGCTAAATAAATGCACCCTATATAGGTAAAATAGAATTATGAATATCATACAATACCCCTTAGGTGGATCAAGAGTTGTTGAGAAAAGCATTTATATCCCACTCTGTTTATTCCCAGGGGACTATATGTTCTGGCCCTATAGATCCACTGGGTCTCAAGCCTAGAAACCTCTCTGATCATATGGCTACCCCTCCAATTTTCAGTGAATCGATTGATGCCTAAGAACGTAGTCCCCCCTGGGATCTCGTCCATGATGGGTGGCATAATGCTGTGACAAGCTATGCTTTGGATATCCTTTTTTTATATTAGTCAGATGCTCTCTCACCTCAGACGGAGCATCCGAGTGGTGCGTCCGATGTATTCAAGTCCACATGGACACCACACAAGGTAAACCACATACTGTACCTAGAAGAGCAGGTGATAAATGGTTTTATAGGAACATGTTCATGGGTAGACTGAGATTGAAGGGAATTTACTTTCCTGCTTTTCTCCCTATTGATTTTACAAACGGAGCACTTCCTACACGGAAAGGAACCTTTCATGTTTTGGAAGAAGACAGCTGTTAGGAAGCTCCATCACATTAGGGGCTATGCAAAGTCTCAAGGGTGGTGCTCCCCAGAATACATCAGTTGGTAGCGATACCTCACTACAACCACTGATGTATTCCCCTGTAAGGTTTTAAAGGACTGGAATTGCACTATAAATTCTTATATTAAATGAACCCCGAGGGGTTCCTCAAGTGACCATCAAGGACAGTTTATAACTGAGTGAAAGTTCAGTGCCAGCAAGAGCTATTTCAGTGATTGATGAAGAACAGATTAATTAATGAACAGAGTGCAGCTCTAGCTGTATCATGGATGGCTGGCTTGCAATGCATCCAGCACAGTGTGATGGAACGCAGAGTGCAGCGAGTCACTGCATGCGTTTTTAGCTCTGATCAAAGCAGGGATTAGAAGACCCTCCAAGACTCACGGTTATGATGCAGGACATTCCCGAGAGTCCTGACTGTCTTGGTGGCTGTATTAGCTCAGCGTCCACCCGAGCAACAACCGTCCATGGCTTCTCCTCCCATTTGAACAGGAAGTGGGTCCTAAGACTCCCGGCCAATCGCTTCCTGATTGGCCGGGAGAAGAATCAGGAAGACCACAGCGAATATTCATTTGCTATTGTCACACAACTGGGTGCACTCAGGGTGCAGTGTTCTGTGCCCCGAGCCCACCTTTTTTTTAAGCCAATTAGATAAGGTCACCAGATTTTTAAAAGATATCCGGGGACATATTTGATTTTTACTAGTAATTCAGCAATCAGCGACTTATAGCGGGACTGCGATATTGCGGCGGACAAATCGGACACTAAGTGACACTTTTTGGGAACCAGTGACACTAATAAAGTGATCAGTGCTAAAAATATACACTGTCACTGTACTAATGACACTGGCTGGGAAGGGGTTAACATCTAGGGCAATCAGAGGGTTAAATGTGTGCCTAACAAGTGTTTCCTCACTGTGTGGGAAGTTGATTTTACTAAGGGAAGGCACAGATCTTTGTCCCAGCAGCCATGTTATGGGACACACTGTGGCAGTGCAATGCCAGCCAGAGCCATGATAGAATGCCTGCTGCCTGTGAGCTATGATACCATCCATTATGCCAGAGAGACAGACACAGTGCAATGCAGTCTATTCACAGACACCCCTAAAGCACACCGGTGTTGAAGCCTTGAAGGCACTGGCAGCCCCACCATCGGATCCCCTTCCCCTCTGTGCCTGCTGCTGGATGCTATCAGCTGAGCTCAGCTGCCTTTCTCTTCCTGTCACCACCACTGCCCGCCTCATAGCCTCTCTTCAGGCCCCGACTACTACTGGATGGGGAGCAGAACTGAGCAGAGGAAGATTACTCCGCTGGGGAAGGCAAGGAGACAGGCAGGCAGGCGGCTGGTCGGGACTTGAGCCAAGGCAGAAGAACATGCGAGCGGGAATTACACCCTCCCACCCCCCAAGCTAGTAGGAGCAGCAGAGTGGGGGGGTTGTAATTTTAGTTTTTTTTTTTTTTTTTTTTAATTCTGCACTGACTTTGAAATGGCTTGGGCCCCTGTTCAAATCCAATCGGGACAAAACCGGGAACAGATTTTGTTCGGGGACAGTGTCCTCAATCCGGGGACTGTCCCCTGAAACTGGGGACGTCTGGTCGCCTTACAATTAGGGCCTCAGGCTCTAATCATGTGCTTCAAAAAAAGAAAACTCATTGAAATCCATGCATCCGGTGCCTTAAATGTAGATTAGGGGCTGGATACATGGATTAGGAGGGACGAGCCGCCACTGCTGGTAGGTTAATTGGCTCCTGTCTAAAATGGCCCTAGTATGTGTATGTATGCATGGGAGATTGGAACATTTAGATTGTAAGCTCCTTGAGGGCAGGCACTAATGTGAATGTGCATAATGAAAACGTGCTGAGTAAGTTGTGGGCACTGTATAAATAAATGAATAAATACAGAAGTGCATGTACACTTCAGGTCAGCCATTATCAATCGGTTTTCTGTGGAAACCTAGGGTTCCTTCAGAGGCTGCTTGGGGTGCCTTAATCTGTGGATGATTGACCTCCTGTAGATGATGCCTGCATAGTTCTGTAGTTCTACCTGCAATTTTTAGAGCTACGGCATGACCCCAAAGATCATTTAGCTGTATGTATATGGATTGCATTCTGACCTTCATTGAAGAGGCCTTCTCCCCATTGACCATCAATGTAAGAGGAGTTTTCTCAATGACTGTATTTATAAGAAAAAAATGCACGCTCTGATAAGAGCGTGGCTGCTAGCAAAAGTGTTTGATATACAAAAACAAAGGATTAAAATAAGGAATCTATGCAGCACCACCCATATAATTGAATACAAACCAATAAATTATATTGAAGTGTAATGCAACTTAATTTAATGTCCTGAAAAATTTTAAAGGCAAGTAAAAGTCCCAGAAAATATTTTCGGTGAAGAAATGGGAAAATGAATCTTCCTCCAACCAATTGAATAGATCCAGCCTTCTGTGTACACAAGTCACCAGACAGCACCACCTTGGAGAATGAACCCTCGCCAAATATCTATGCTGCAATGAATAAATACAGAAGTGCGTGGTACACTCCAGGTTAACAGCATGTTTTTCAAATAGGGGATCCTTCCAGGGCACATATACATCAGCCTCAATGCACCTCCTCTGAATGGCCAGGTTAAGTCCCAACTGTGGCAAGTAAAGCTCACCAGGAGCCAATAGATATTGGTAATGGTGTAGTATTTTTTATTAAAAAATCGGGCATCAACATAACATGATAAAACAATAAAAAGCAGTTAATAGAATGAATGCAACTTGAAAAATGAAAAAAACGCTGCCGACCCGGAATGGTGCATTTGGCGTGATGTCAGTGCTAAATCTCTGCTCTGACGTGTTTCGTCCAATCGGACGTTTTCCAATTCTTTATTTTCTCAATGACCCTTGCTGAGTTTATTTTAGCAGGGGTTCCCTAAGGTTTAAAAATAAATTTAAAGGTTCCTACAGGGGTTGAGAAAGGCTGCTCTAGGATGCTGTACTGTTTGACAGTAAGCAGTAGCAATAAAGTGACATGCAGGTATGGCTGTCCAATATTACAATGTCTAGGCATAAAATGTATTTATTTCTTTTAGGGATTGAAGTACCCCGGTATGTTCAGTTTTGCACCCACTAGACCTGGAGAAATCTTTCTCTTAGATCTGAATGACGAACACCTTCGGCCATCTCCACTGCGTATAAGCAGAGGTTTTGACATCTCTTCCTTCAGTCCTCATGGACTCAGCATATACATTGATGAAAATGGTAAGTGTAGCTATATTCCTTGATTTATTTATTTTTTGTGCTGAGCATTCCACTCTACCTGCTGTGAGCCAGCAGATTCATGTTCCTTTTGTGGACTCTCTCATGCACATGAGTTAACCCTGTCAGGACCAAAGTCTCTATAATCAGGTTCTGGAAGTTCTTTCCCATCCAAAGCTTCTCTGAACCTCTGAATTCTGGGTCCCAAAGGTCTTACCAATCCAGTGAGTACTGTAAATCAGCCCTCTCCTGTCCAACTGGACCACCACAGAACCCCTCATCCTGCATGGGTGAGTACTAAAACGGTCTCTATCACATACTAGCACGTAATGCGAGACTTCCATTAGAACGAAGCCTTCCAGCGCTGACAGGGCTTCCATCTTCACCCAGTCTTCCTTCCGGGTTTGCGGCCTCCAGCTACATCAGTGGCCAAGGCCACGATGACGTCACTCCCACGCATGTCGTGGGAGCCCTTGTTTACGGCACGAGCTCTGAAGAGTGGCTTCAGAGTGCATATGTTGGTGATATCACCAGCTGCATGCAGTGTGAATATCTTCTAAACAGTGCAAGTATAGGAGATATTCACTGAACCTACAGGTAAGCCTTATTATACGCTTTCCTGTAGGTTCAAGTCAAAAATTAAAGGCCTGTACACACGGTACAACGGTTGTACAACAACTTGTTGTACGATCATCCAACCTTTAGTATGCGCGATTACAACAGCTGACGTGCGACGGTCGTACAGCAGGAGTTGGATGAGCAGACTAGAAAACTTTTGTGGTACAACAAGCGGTCGTGCGACTGTTGTACTGGGTGTACAGAGAAGTTGGGCCAACAAAGCTGTATGTGCAAAACATGCATGCTCAGAAGTCAGGAACGCCCGAAAGTGTCCATTCATGTAAGCCTACGTTCCTAATTCACAAATCACATTCACCTGAACTTCCTCTTTATACTCTCGTAACACGTCACTACGTTCGGCTTGGTCGTATGATCGATTAGTGCGCGTCAGTACGCGAGACACAACAGCCAACATATGATTTTGGACATCTGGTCGTACGACCGTCGCACCATGTGTACGAGGCTTTAGTTTGCTACCGCTTTAAATGGGTCACAACCAAAATAGGGACCTGCCATACAGGACCCAACCCTGGCGTCTTGTACAATAGATTTCTTCCAAAGCCCACAACAGTGATGTTCCACAAGGAAATCATTCCAAGCCAAAAATCACATTACAACCCATAATGAAAATGTGCCTTACATCAGACGTTAAAGCGGTAGTAAACCCGCCTGAAAAAAAAAAAAAAAAAATCCTGCAAGACCATAGCATAATATGTTAGTATGCATCGCATACTAACATATTATGAAATACTTGCCTTAGAACGAGGCCCCCGATGCCCGAGTCGGTCAGCGCTAAGGACGCTGACATGATGGTCCTCTTCTTCTTTCTTCCTCCGGGTACGCGGCTCCGGCGCTGTGAGTGGCCGGAGCCGCGTGACGTCACTCCCGCGCATGCGCGCGGGAGCTCTTCATTCCGGTAGCCAGCTCTGATTTTCCGGCTGCCTCCGCCGGATCATCAGAGCGCATGCGCCGCTAATATCAGCGGCTGCATGCAGGGCGAACATCTCCTAAACCATGTAGGTTTAGGAGATATTTATTTTACCTACAAGTAAGCCTTATTATAGGCTTACCTGTAGGTAAAAACAGTAGTGGGGATTTACTACCGCTTTAAAAAATTCACACAAAAAAATGGACAAAAGTGGACACATAAAGATGTGAGCCTGGCTTCAGACAGAATGGGAGAAGAAGCATCGGACTTCGCTGTTTCCCTTTTACTGAAAAGCTGCATGTTTCATACAATAAGGCCTCATACACACGGACGTTTTTTGACGCCGGCGTTTTCTGGCGTTTTTTGCAGCTCTCCATGTTAGTCAATGGCCCCATAAAAACGTCAGCGTTTTTGAGCTGTAGATGACGTCGGCGTTAGTGAGCTGAAACTAGAACCCACGGCCATCGCGTTCTGAGGCTGTAATGATTTGGCGTTTTTTGACGCCGACGCCACAATATGCCAACAAACGCCATCTATTATTATACCGGCGTTTTCCGGCGTTTTTTGACGCCAACGTTTTTAGGTTGAAAAATAGCAGAGGGATGATTTTTTTAAAAAAACGCCTATTGACGCTAACGCTCAAAAACGCCGATGCATAACGCCGAAAAAACGTTCCTGTATATAGTGAGGGAAAAAAATATTTGATACCCCGCTGATATTTTGTACGCTTGCCCACTGACAAAGAAATGATCAGTCTATAATTTTATTTGTCAGTTTATTTCAATGGTGAGAGACAGAATAACTACAAAAATATCCAGAAAAACGCATTTCTTTCAGTTATAAATTGATTTGCGTTATTTAATGAGTGAAATAAATATTTGACCCCTTCGCAGAACATGACTTAGTACTTGGTGGCGAAACCCTTGTTGGCAATCACAGAGGTCAGACGTTTCTTATAGTTGGTCACCAGGTTTGCACATCTCAGGAGAGATTTTGTCCCACTCCTCTTTGCAGATTCTCCCCAAGTCATTAAGGTTTTGAGGCTGATATTTGGTAAATCGAACCTCCAGCTCCCTCCACCTCCACCTATTTGTTATGGGATTAACCACTTAAGGACTGAGCCTCTTTTTGAGATTCGGTGCTTGCAAGTTAAAATCCAGTTTTTTTTTTTTTTTGCTAGAAAATTACTTAAACATTATATATTTTCTAACACCCTAGAGAATAAAATGCCTGTCGTTGTAATACTTTGTCACACCGTATTTGCACAGAGGTCTTACAAGCGCCTTTATTTTGTTGAAAAAATTCACTTTTTTGAGTTAAAAAATAAGACCACAGTAAAGTTAGCCCAATTTTTTTCCATATTGTGAAAGATAATGTTACGCTGAGTAAATTGATACCCAATATGTCATGCTTCAAAATTGCTCCTGCTCGTAGAATGGCGACAAACTTTGGCACTTAAAAATCTCCATCGGCGTTGTTTAAAATTTTCTACAGGTTACCAGTTATGAGTTAGAGGAGGTCTAGTGCTAGAATTATTGCTCTCGCTCTTATGATCGTGGCAATACCTCACGTGTGGTTTGAACACCCTGTTTACATATGCAGCGTGACTTGCATATGCGTTCGTTTCTGCACGCGAGCTCGGCGGGACGGGGCACTTTAATTTTTTTTTTTCTTTTATTTATTTTTACTTTTTATTTTTACACTGTCCTTTTAAAAAAAAATGATCACTTTTATTCCGATTACAAGGCCTCAGATCTCATATTTACAGTTAAATGCAAAAAAAAAAAAAAAAAAAAAAAAAAAAAAGATTTTTTTTCTCCTTTTAAGAGCTATGGGCGGAAGTGACGTTTGACGTCACTTCCACCCTTCAGGGCTATGGAGCCGAGTGGGCGGCATCTCACAGGCATTGGGGAGAGTGGACCTGATCATCTCCGCTTCTCCTGCCGGGTCCAGTAAGTGGCGGAGACGAATGAAAAGTGGCGGGGGGGCTGCAGAGACCACTTTTATCTGAAACCCAGCCGGCCGCCTGCCGTTTAAAAAAAATATCGGGGGTTATGGTAGCTATCTGATACCATAGCAACGGTATTCAACAGCAAAGTACCGCCGTATAATGACGGCGGGCAGTCCGGAAGTGGTTAAGGTCTGGAGACTGGCTAGGCCACTCCAGGACCTTAATGTGCTTCTTCTTGAGCCACTCCTTTGTAGCCGTGGCCGTGTGTTTTGGGTCATTGTCATGCTGGAATACCCATCCATGACTCATTTTCAATGGAGGAGGTTCTCGGCCAAAATTTGACAGTACATGACCCCTTCCTTCGTGCCTTTGATGCAGTGAAGTTGTCCTGTCCCCTTAGCAGAAAAACACCCCTCAAAGCATCATGTTTCCACCTCCATGTTTGATGATGGGGATGGTGTTCTTGGGGTCATAGGCAGCATTCCTCATCCTCCAAACATGGCGAGTTGTGTTGAGGCCAAAGAGCTTGATTTTGGTCTCCTCTGACCACAACACTTTCACCCAGTTCTCCTCTAAAAAATGATGATCATTACCAAACTTCAGATGTTCTGTACATGTGCTCTCTTGAGCACGGGAACCTTGCAGGGTGCTGCAGGATTACAGTCCTTCATGGTGTAGTGTGTTGCCAATTGTTTACGTGGTGCCAGCCTGGTCCCAGCTGCCTGGAAATCATTGACAAGATTCTCCTGGGTAGTTCTGGGCTTATTACTCACCATTCTCCTGATCATTTAAACTCCACGAGGTGAAACCTTGCATGGAGCCCCAGAAAGAGGGAGATTTGACAGTTATTTTGTGTTTCTTCCATTTGTGAATAATCGCACCAACTGTTGTCACCCTCTCGCCAAGCTGCTAGGCGATGGTCTTGTAGCCCAATCCAGCCTTGTGTAGGTCTACACTCTTGTCCCTGACATCCTTGGAAAGCTCTTTTTGGTCTTGGCCATGGTGGAGAGATTGGAATCTGATTGCTTCTGTGGACAGGTGTCTTTTATACAGGTAACAAGCTGAGATTAGGAGCACTTCTTTTAAGAGTGCTCCTAGTCTCAGCTCTACATAGAAGACACCTGGGAACCAGAAATTTTCTAATTGCTAGGGGATCAAATACTTATTTTACTCATTAAAATGCAAATCAGATTTATAACTTTTTTTTGAATATTTGTTATTCTGTCTCTCACTGTTAAAATAAACCGACCATTAAAATTATAGACTGATCATTTCTTTGTCAGTGGGCAAACGTACAAAATCGACAGGGGATCAAATACTTTTTTCCCTCACTGTACATCTCATGCTTGCAGGAGGAGTATTTTGTAGTCCAGGTAGTCTTGTCTACATGAATAACACCAACTCACACCCTGATTCTCTCCCTTCTTCCTTTCAGATGACACGGTGTACCTGTTTGTGGTGAATCATCCTCACATCTCTAAGTCCACGGTGGAGATATTTAAATTTGACGAGGATGAAAATGTTCTGATGCACCTGAAGTCAATTAAACACGCGTCCCTATACAAGTAAGCAGAATGACTCAAAATTCTGAAGATTTATAAAGTGTCTTATTGTACAATCTATACCATATCAAAAGTGTTTGCCTGGTAAAACCTATATAAGCCCCGGCCAGCAACATACCACCTGTCCCAAGGTGACAACGCTCACATACCGCACTGTATCTATGGAGGAACAACGTTGTCATCCTAGACTGCTCACCTAATTTGGACAACAAATTCTGCCTCTCCTCACCCCCATTACATGGAGGGATTTTTAGTTTACAGAGGATAGCTTGGAAGACCGATAACAATGCTTGAGATTTCAGTTAAATTCACAGGAAGTTACAAAAACATTTAATTTTGCAGGAACTTTTCTGTGCTTGCCTAAAGAAAAAAATGGATGCAGCTGCCGCATCTAAGAGCCGGTAGGCTGCAATATATTACATTTATGTTCATAGGTTTAGATATGCTTTAAAGCAGTGGTTCTCAACCTCAGTCCTCAAGTACCCCCAACGGGCCATGTTTTCAGGTTCTCCTTTACTTTGCACAGCTGCTTTAAATCAATATCAATGACAAGGTATTAATAAGCGCTATTTTATCTAAGGGAAGTTCCCAAAACATGGCCCATTGTGGGTACTTGAGGACTGAGGTTGAGCACCCCTGCTTTAAAGGAGATGAGGCTTCTTAAAATGGAACTAAACTCTCTCAGTCAACATGAACTATTACTAAAGTAGGACTATAGGCAAAACTTTTTTCCATTTTGGATAGAGCAAGGGAGGGTTATAACCCCTGTGAGATTTTTATTTTTTGTTCGCCACCTGTATCCGATTGCAGAGATTTCCCTTCACTTCCTGTCCCATAGCCACAACAGGAAGTGAGAGGAAATCCCTTCAAATTAAGATCACCAGAACTCATGCCCCCATTGGAATATTTCCCCTCTATTACTGTTCTGGAGACAACCCAAAATTTGGGATTTTTCTATTAATTTCACTTTCATTGATAATGGTAAATGGAACAGTTCTAGAGGATGAATCTCCCTGACGGGGGCAAAGGCAGCAATAAAAGCTGACAGGTGTTCTAAACCCTCTCCACTCTATCCACAATGTAAAATGTAAAAGTTTTGCCTTTTAACTTTAATCCTTATGCTGCTAGTATTACTAAATAGATAGGAAGGTGTAATATGTTTACTTGGCCTAGGCCAAAAGGACGTCATACATTCCAGGAATCTTCATGACCATTTTTTTTTTCTTTCATCTGGAGGAGGGGCTTTCTCAGCTAAGCACACCTTCCTGCCTGCATGCCTGAGCTAAGGGCAGATGGATTCCAGGAAGTAAATGCTACATGAATCCTCTACCCTTACTCAAGATGGCCAAAGCTAGAAATGCTAGGGGCATGTTTGTGCTTCCTGGATGTCAGAATATAGCCGTTTTTACACTACATGGCCTCGGACAGTGACAGGCTGAAAATATGGCCAACATAAAAATCTCTATAGAACCACAAGGCTAATAAGATAAGTTGCCAAAGTTAGCCAAGAATGCCCATGATATTGTACCCACCTAACATAACCTGTATGTGACAAAACATATTGTTGCATGAGGATTCTGACGTGTTTCAATTTCAGGATAATCTTCTTCAGGGATATATTGGTGGTATATCTGCAATATGAGTTGTTGTTGTTTATTATGTATTATTATTTTTATTATTATTATTATTATACCGTGTTGCGCTTAACCAATACAAATGAATAGCAGATAAAGTGACTGTGCATAGGACCTTGTCTTAGATAAACCTTAACAAACATCTAGAATAAAGTGACTGTGCATAGGATCTTACCGAATGTAAACCAAAATAAGTTTTATAAACCTATAATGGAATGCAGTATATGTGGATAAAAGTCAAATCAAAGTTCAATCCCCTGTGCAAAATAAACAAGTGTAGAGTCTTTTAAATTCCTAAAGCACCCTCACCCAGAGTTATAGATGGAACGGTTGCTTGATGATTCCCCATGATCCCCTGTTTAGGGTGGTCATAACGCGCTTTTTTGGTTATTAATTGTGGACCCAAAATCTCCACTGTAGACACTCCTCAATTAGTCAGGAACGCCAATATTCAAGCAGTAGCGGAAACGCATTTTTCAGTGTTGCAAGATTTGGGAAGAGAGGAGTGGGACTTTAATTGAAGCACGCGACGTGTCATTTCTTCAGTGTTGTTACATGAAAATATAGAATAAAATGTTTACAAAAATGTGAGGGGTGTACTCACTTTTGTGAGACACTGTGTATATAGTTCTAATTTTTTTTTTTTTTTTTTTTTTTTAAACCTTGATGTCATCGTTTTGCTGATGGATAATCTAGAGTAGTGGTAGTATTAGTATTTTTTAAAACTTTGTCTGTATATAATCTGTAATTATATACTGTAATAATATAGAATAGTAATATTATCAGCCCTCAAATTTTTCTACTCGCATTTTGCGATTGGAAAATGAGCGCTGGCGAGCTGGGCTGTCTGGGAGCGGGGGTGCGAGCACAGCCATCAGACGGGGATGAATGGGGAAGAGAGCGTGGAGGAAGAGAGAGTGCGGTCTATCCATCATGGGGGAAGAGAGCGCCGTAGAGATGGAGGATTCTCTGCTTGATTATAGAGCGGGGTATGCCCCCTGTAACTGTTTACATTACAATCCGCCCCACTCACCGTTTCAGACAGATCCCTCCTTCCTTACCCCTTGCCTGTGACAGACAGAACACACCCTGGATTGGTGTGTGACGGTGAGCGGAGCTGATTGCAATTGTATTGTAAACTGTTACAGGTGAGGCTGCGTTGGTGGGCACTGGTCACGCTGCGTCGATGGGCATGGGTGCAGCTGCGTTGATGGGCACGGGGGAGGCTGCACTGATAAAGTTGTTAATATTTGTGTAACTTAATTCTGCATAAAACATTTAAGTGGGATAAGGGCGGGGCATGGTAGGAGTTGGATGGGGCAACTGGTGGCAAGTACAGTAACCCTTAAGGCCTGGCTAGTAGTCAGAAATTTTGAGCCCTGATATTATTAATAATAATATTTTTAAAAGTTTGTGTCTGTATATAGTTTGCAATTATATACTGTATATATGTATTTTGTCTTTATTAATTTTTTTTTTAACACTGATTTAATCATGTTGCAGTGTGAATGACATTGTCGCTGTCGGACCCGAAAGCTTTTATGCTACAAATGATCACTACTTTACGGATTTCATCTTGAGATTTGTGGAAATGTTCCTCGGGTTAAAGTGGACGAATGTCGTGTATTACAGTCCTAGTGACATTAGAGAAGTGGCAACAGGGTTTTATAGCGCCAACGGGATTGCCATGTCAAATGATGAAAGGTATGTAACACCTTGCATATGGCTATGCTGCCTCCATAGCATTAAAGTGATCAATCTAAGGTAAGATCTGTTTACCCACTTCAGCCGCAGAAGGATTTATCCCCTTAATGACCAGGCCATTTTTTGTGATACAGCACTGCGTCGCTTTAACTGACAATTGTGCGGTCGTGAGACATTGTAAACAAACAAAACTGATGTCCATTTTTTCCCACAAATAGAGCTTACTCTTCCGTTCACTGACAGACGCAGCCTTCTTATGACACATGGGGTTATGCTCATATCACTAGGAGTAGACTAGGCAAAAATAAAACAAAAGCATAGGTTGGCCCCTCCCAGGGGGCCGTCCTCACCTTAGCATATAATCCCTCTGCTCTGCATAGCACATCAATTTTTAATTGCCTAGTGCAAGGAGTAAACCTGGTTCCCTATGGGATCTGCGGTCTCCTGAAAATTTTTTCTGATGAAGACTGCTATCAAGAAGCTGGCTGGTGGTATAGAGGATATCTAGAATCCAAAGCTTTCCCCAGTCTGGCCGACACTATGCGAGCTACCCTTAGCGGGGGCTCACCGCATAGCGCCCGTTTCGTGCGGGCGGCCAGTGGCTAAAACCCACTAGAGCCCAGTGACTGGTTCGCCTGTCCAGGGGCCTGGCCAGCAGCACGCCTCTCTATGGGGAGGGAAGTCTGCTCCGGGTGGCTACCCACTGCGCCCGTCAGATTGGTGAGTGGACCCCTCTTCCATCCTAGGAGCGCTGAGAGTGGGCACCTGGGCAGCTTCTGTGGTAGCCGACCGGTGGGGGTCTGTTAGTAGGGACACACTGGGTGGTACCCCTTTGAGGATTATCATCCGTCCCCCTTCCCCCCCGCAGTACCGCACCTTGCACTGACCGTTCAGAGCACTGCCTTAAGCGGTTCACCGCCATTCGGTGTGGATCACCGTACCTTGCACTGACAATTCGGAGCACTGCATTAAGCGGTTCGCTGCCATTCGGTGTGGATCTCCGCTCGTTCGCCACCGACCGTGCCATTGTCCTATAAAACTCTGCTGGTGTTAATGGCTGCATCCATTTGTTTGGCTGTGCTGCAGAAACCACCATATGAAAAGTAACCATGTGGTTTTCAGCCTGTCCTCTGGCAGCCCCCAGTGGTCGTTTTTGAAAACGGAAGTAGGACTTGCGGTATCACTTGGACAACGTGGCTGACACTCTGTGGTGCAGGCTCTTGAAGTGCAGTGGATTTTTGGGCATTGCTCATTCCGGTCACAGTGCTGAGGCATCTAAAACAGCAAGTATAGCTGGCTCTCCCTGGAAGCTGGTAGTGGTGGGTGCAATCCTCCCGGGTCTCCCTGGCTGATTGGTGGGGTAGAGGTGGTGGTCACACAGTGGGGGTGCCGGAAGGCTGGGATGTCAGAGGCCAGCAAGGCTATGGCAGGTGTACCTGCGGATCAACAATCCACCCCAGGAACCTTGGTTTCCTTGGAACAGCTGAGGGCGGTATTTGGGGAATTCTTTCTCCGGGCGGGGGACCCGGTTCCGGGAGGCCCCAAGAAACGCCCACCCCCCCTCATTCCTCAGGGGAGGATTCGGATCCAGAAAGCACCTCAGTGGTCACACCGGTGGACCTATCAGAGGGTGAACTGCCCTCAGAAGGCGAAGTTGATCAGGAGGCTCCTTTTTCGCGTGATAAAGCAATAGTGGCCGCTCTGATCACTGATATCCGTGACTCCATGCGACTTGACCAGGCAGGGGAGTCGCATGAGTCCACATATTTTTGTGGATCTCTTAAACCCCCTAGGTCCCCTAGGGCTTACCCTTATGATCAGGTGTTTGAACAGGCGGTGTTTAAGGAATAGCTGCGGCCACCAAAGTCCTTTGCTTTTCCTAAAAGCTTTGCTGTTCGCTACCCTTTTGAGGAAAGCTTTACTAAGAGATGGGCTTCCCCAACGGTGGACCCCCCAGTGGCCCGTCTGAATAAGGCAACGACCATTGCCTTGGAGGGGTCGCTGTCTTTTAGGGAGGCGGCCGATCGCCGCACGGAGTCAATGTCTAAGGCACTGTTTTTGTTGGCTGGGTCAGCCATGCGGCCGGCTCTAGCGGCTGCGATGGCGGCACAATATTTTCACGAGCACGCTGCCACACTGCACACTGGTTTAACTTGTGGGTGTGCACAGGCTGAGGTGCAGCGGGCACAACATTTGGAAGAGGTTCTCCGCTACATATGCCATGCTGCTTTGGACCTTCTTCCCATATTGTCAGAAATGGCTGTTTTTGCAATTGTTATCAGGCGGGTGCTGTGGCTCCGCTCTTGGTCGGGCGACCAGGCTTCAAAGAAAGCTCTTGCAGATCTTCCCTTTCAGGGAGGGCGTCCGGACTATTGTTAACGTTTTTGTCGGTAAAGACTGTTATACCCTTCTTCCAGGTTTCGTCGTACCGTATACATCGCCTCTTGGAGAAGGTTTACAACACGGGCGACGTGGAGTCGGACACGTGTGGGTGTTCAATTTGGTCACACGTCACACCGTCGCACGAGCACTTTTATAACACGGCGGTAGCGTCGGCGATCTCGGCCGGCGTACCGACTGGGTCGGTTGTTTTTGTCACGGAATCTGTAACTGAGGCACGCCGCTAGCCGGCGGAGGGATTTTCTGTCGCTGGGGAGGTTCCGTTACCAGCAACGGAATAAGTCTGCCCGGTGACCCCCCAGGTGGCAACCCCT
>BLSH010337634.1:38491-58450 GCA_018402905.1 Glandirana rugosa | reverse complement strand
CCCCCCCCCCCCCCCCCCATAACCCTAACAGTAATCCGCCATTTAATCTTCATACAAGCTCTCCCCATAAATTAAAGTGGAATTCCAGCAGTTTACACCCTAATTAGCCTTAAAAATGCAACCCCCCCCCCCCCAAATTCACAACGTCTATTCTTACAAACCCTTGTAAGAATGATGTGTATACTTGCCTATTTTCAGGCTGCTGCAGTCCAGTCATGTGATCTGGCTTCCGAGGGGAAGAGGGAGTACCAACAACGGATGGGCCATAGGAGCCTATGGGTGACTTCACTGCTCCAGGATTTACTAGTCATTGTTGGAGTTCTCTCTCCTCTCCCCTGCAGCCACCGCTGGCTAACGCAGGGGATCATGTGACAGGAGTGGGCTGGAAATGGGTAAGTGTATACATGTTTATTTAAACCGGGCATTAAGCATAGGTGTTAGAAGGGAAGAGGGGACATTTTTAAGGCTAGTTATGTGTAAGATGAAATTCTAAATCAAATTCTCCATGTAACACTTCGAATAATATTCCCAATGATGGTAACCTAACATTCTCTACAATATAGAACAGGTTTTGGTTTCCTCCATAGATGTCTGAGGGCAAAAATGAAAAAACACTGTCAGCTACAGAATATACTTTTTTTTTTTTTTTCATTTTATATTGGCGTAGTACCCTCTAGTGTGCTAATAATGGTAGCGTAGTTAAAACAATTTGGCTCAGGGCTAAGCCTAAGCCATGGAATCTGGGTCAGGGTTCATTGGACTTCAGGGCTGGACGGCTAATCCAGGTAGCTCTCTGGTTCCTCCTTCTGGTTTTAGAGTATTGGAGAATGTTCTAGAAATTAGTGGGTGGAAGCTAGTAGGGCTGTACTGCATGTTTAGGGGACCTTAGCCAATTTACAGGAGTTGAGCCTGGCAGGGGACTAAGAGTCCTTAAATGGAGAAGAGTAATGCCAGTAGGGGAGACAGGTGGAAGATGGAGATGCAGTGCTGAGGGTGACTTTCGGCCCTCGAGGGACCCCTGCCAGTGAGGAGCTCTACCTCAGGCAGGGGCTCAGGTGGCTGGCCTAGAAGAATCCCACCACAGAAGAAGTTGGAGGAGGCTTTCCTGAGAGGCAGCGGGGGCAAGGAAGGACAGAGTGAGTAGATCAGCATGGTGCAGGGACAGACAAGGGTAGAGATTGCCACTTGTAGCAAGTCTCTCTTGAAGACAGCGGTATGCCAAGTCTTCGTCAAACCTTGCCCTGGGAAATATGCAGTGTGTCAGTCGGGTAGACTGGGAAGAAGAAGCAGCCAGGTGGGCTAGCATTTCCTGCAAGAAGTAGAGCTGGGACCAGTGTCTACAGGGGAGTTTGAGTTAGTCCAGGATGCAGTTCACTCCACATGTGCTACTTTTCTAAGGGACTGAGAGTTCCTAGCCTGTAAGGGGCTTTTGCTAAGCTAACAAGAGACTGTTGGTCTCCAAAGAATAAATCAATTGGAGTTCTGCAGAGTAAGTCAAACGGAGCTGTACAGAGGATAAAGTCAAGCTGTGCAGGAGGATCAAATGGAGCTGTACAGTGCATCCAGGAAGTATTCACAGTCCTTCACTTTTTCCACATTTTATTATGTTACAGCCTTATTCCAAAATGGATTAAATTAATTTTTTCCTCAAAATTCTACAAACAATACTACATAATGACAATGTGAAAGAAGTGTGTTTAAAATCTTTGGAAATCTATTAGAAATAAAAAAACAAAAAAAATCCCATGTACATAAGTATTCACAGCCTTTGCCATGACACTCAAAATTAAGCTCAGATGTATCCTGTTTCCACTGATCATCCTTGAGATGTTTCTACAACTTGTAGTCCACCTGTGGTAAATTCAGATAATTGGACATGATTTGGAAATGCACACACCTGTCTTTATAAGGTCCCAGAGTTAACAGTGCATGTCAGAGCACAAACCAAGCCATGAAGGCCAAGGAATTGTCTGTAGATCTCGGAGACAGGCTTTTGTTGAGGCACAGCAGATTGGTGAAGTGTACAGAAAACTTTCTGCAGCATTGAATGTCCCAATGAGCACCGTGGACTCCATCATCCATAAATGGAAGAAGTTTGGAACCACCAGGACTCTTCCTAGAGCGGGCCGTGTGGCCAAACTGAGCGATTGGGGGAGAAGGGCTTTAGTCAGGGAGGTGACCAAGAATCTGATGGTCACTCTGACAGAGCTCCAATGTTTCTCTGTGGAGAGAGGAGAACCTTCCAGAAGAACAACCATCTCTGCAGCACTCCACCAATCAGGCCTGTATGGTAGAGTGGCCAGACGGAAGCCGCCACTCAGTAAAAGGCACATGACAGCCCACCTGAAGTTTGCCAAAAGGCACCTGATGGACTCTCAGACCATGAGAAACAAAATTCTCTGGTCTGATGAAACAAAGATTGAACTTTTTTTGGCCTGAATGGCAAGCGCCATGTCTGGAGGAAACCAGGCACCGCTCATCACCTGGCCAATACCATCCCTACAGTGAAGCGTGGTGGTAGCAGCATCATCCTAGTCGGGATTGAGGGAAAGATGAATGCAGCAATGTAGACATCCTTGATGAAAGCCTGCTCTGGACCTCAGACTGGGGCGAAGGTTCATCTTCCAACAGGACAACGACCCTAACCACACAGCCAAGATAACAAAGGAGTGGCTGCGGGACAACTCTTGTGAATGTCCTTGAGTGGCCCAGCCAGTGCCTAGACTTGAACCCGATTGAACATCTCTGGAGAGATCTGAAAAATGGCTGTGCATCAATGCTTCCCATCCAACCTGATGGAACTTGAGAGGTCCTGCAAAGAAGAATGGCCGAAACTGCTCAAAATAGGTGTGCCAACTTGTAGCATCATACTCAAAAAGTCTTGATGTTGTAATTGTTGCCAAAGGTGATTCACTAAAGTATTGAGCAAAGTATTGTTGTACTTGTATACATGGGATTATTATTATTAGCAAATTTATATTAAAAAAATAATATCTCAAACAAACTTCTTTCACGTTGTCATTATGGGGTATTGTTTGTAGAATTTTGAGGAAAATAATGAATTTAAAACATTTTGGAATAATACTTTAACATAACAAAATTTGGAAAGCGTCAAGCGATGTGAATACTTTCCAGATGCATTCTATATAGAGAGGATTTTGTCGCTGGTTCTTTTGTTACTGTATAATTGGCCATCCCATAATCCCTAAACCCATCCAAGTTATTATCCCCTCAATAAAACAAAGCACAAGGACTGTTTTCTGAGTCTGGATGCAAGTTTTGTTGATTTGTCAGGTATTGTCATTTTCATTATATCATTTCCACTTATCATATATAGTGTGTGTGTGTGTGTAATTTTTTTCTGTTTTTGGCTGCCTTCCATGTCAGATGCTCCAATTGGAAGCATTGGTGGATAATCTGTCAGTGGACCCAGTCACTGGTGATATTTGGGCAGGAGCCCATCCAAATGGACTTAAAGTGTTTAAGTACAGTGAAGAAGATCCACCAGGCTCAGAGGTGAGTGTGGAAATGAATAGAATGTTTTAATAAGGGGGAACAATATTTTTGAGGTCTAAATGATTGGTTTGCAAAATGTAATGCTAAGGTGGAGTAGTAAAAAAGTATTGTTTTCAGAGCATTTGTTCGATTTATCGAATGATTAGTGGAGTCAAACCAAGGATCATTTTTGACCGCAGTGACAAAACAATTAAAAGGAGCAGGATGGAATTTTTTTTCTTGAATCATTCATATTGTAACGCGCATGTTCCTAGACACAGAGAAAATCAGTTTAATACGTCTGGAATTCCATTCAAGTAGCAGGGCTGTATGAAATGTTAAAGTAGACTCCCCGTCCTCTGGACCTGCTCTATCCCCGCACCCCCCCCATTTTAGCATATGTGCAGATTTGCTGCAGGGCTATTTGTGGCCTTTGGGTCGGGTCAGAGCCCTTTGTCACATCTGTGCACATGCAGGTGACCTCCCACGCATGCGTAAAGACAGTTATGTTTTGTTGACTTCTCTAACTGCCATCTTTGCACATGCGCAGGAAGTCACCTGTGTGAGTGCAAATGGCCAGGGAACCCACTCGTGCGCAGATGTACCACAGGGCTCACTCAGGACCTGAAGCCTTGCGGCACATCTGCCTACATGGAGGGAGGTGAGGTGGTGGGGACTGTAATTCTCGCCTACTGTGTTTCCTGGAAAATAAGACCAGGTCTTATGTTTATTTCTGCTACAAAAAACACACTAGGGCTTATTTTTGGGAATGTCTTATCTATTTCCCCTGTTTTCTCTCCCCTTCTTCCCCTGTTAGCTCAGGAGTCATTCTGACATATTTAATCCCACAAATATGTAATCTTAGATTGTCCAGTGAGTCTCCCTTGGTGACTTTATTGTCGAAAATACCTTATTTACAGCGCCGCTGGGCGCTCAAGTGATCCGCCGGAGCTCTTCTATGCCATTTTGAGCACTGCTAAGGGAAGGGCCGACCTACCTGCTGACGTCAACCCCGCTCCAAGCACTGCTGAGGGAGGGGCCACTGAGGTCAGCTGGGAGGAGAGGAGAAGATCTACAGCGGGTCACGCGAGCACCCAGTGGCGCTATAAATAAGGTCTTTTTGACAATAAAGTTACAAAAGGAGACACAGTGGACATTATATAACCTTTTTACAAAACGGATTATATATTTTTTCATGGACGTTATTAGGGCTTATATAGCAGCCCTGTCCGAAAATCAGACTAGGTCTTATTTTCGGGGTAGGGCTCATTTTGGGGGAAACTTGGTAGGTGAGAAATGAGGAAGTGCAGCACAAATAACTGTCACAAGTTAAATTAAAAATATGTCCAGATATAAGAGAAGAGAGAGCAAGCAGGTGGGGCAACATGACTTGTGCATTAGGGTGAAGGTCCATTTCCAAATGAGTTGACTCCATGAAGGAAAGATGAAGAGCTCTGACGGTTGATTTTTCTGAATTTCCTTAAAGTGGAACTTTACCTATAACAGTTTATTAAAAAATGTTCTTTAGCAAGGAACTTATATTCCATATTAATAATTATGCTACCAAAATCAGTGTGTGCTGTAAATTTGCCTCCAGCATTGCTTCTATTCCAACTGGACGCTACCACTTTGCTGAAGCCCAGAGCCTCTGAACAGCAGTAAATCGTAAAGCACAGCCAAGCCCATTGATTTGATTTAATGGTTTCATAAAACGGTTACATTCCTGAAATGCCGGTGTTCTATCAGATTACCGCTACCCATCAGATTGTGAAGCGGAAGTAACGTTCCGACCAAAAATACTTACTGTGCATGCGCCATGCGTTCCACGGCACTTTGCGTTCCAAATGCTTCATGATCTAATAGGTAGTGGTAATCTGATAGAACACCCATGCTGACATCTTACTACACCCAGCTACGTCTGGAATTTCAGCATAATTTTAGCAATAAAGTGAGCATATATACTGTACATAAATATAGTATGTTGACATCTGTGATGCTCCATTTTGAAAGAAGCTGGACGCCAGCAGTAGGAAGGTGGTGGAGGCCATGTTGGCACACCCCGCAATGCTCAGTGCTAAACCTTTTAGCCTTTCAAAATTAAACACCCAAACAGCATCAATATAATATATTTATATTTGCTCACTTTATTGCTAAAATGACTCTGAAATTCTAGACGTAGCTGGGTGTAGTATGATATCCGCATGGGTGTTCTGCCACAGTGGAACGCATTTCGTATGCGCAATAAGTATTTTTTTGGTCGAAACCTCGCTTTTGCTGCACAATCTGATGGGTAGCAGTAATCTGATAGAACATTGGGATTGCTAACTGTCACATTTGCTTGTGTCCTCAACCAAACTATCAAACCATCAAATGGCTGGTGTCATAACTGATCACATATGCAGCACCATTGTAGTTGCAGATCAAACCGTTCTGCCCATTGGGACTTTAGATGAAGCGCCACACAGCAGTAATAAAAACATAGTACATGTTTATTGAGTATATGCCAGCAATAGAAGTGGGAAAAGGTGTCAAATGCCAAACATTTGGCCCAAGTGTACAAATCCATTACACGGTTACATACCATAATCAAATAGTCCATTGTAAGTGTGTCATAGCATCTATGGTGACCCAACGCGTTTCGTGAGTTCAGTCTCGCTCTTCAGGGGTTGATGCATAGACATAATCTATAAAGTAGAAATGGTTAAACAGTATAACATGGTAATGAACATGGAAATGTATCAGGTAGATTGAAATGTGGGAATCAGACTAAGGGATCCATGCTCACAGAGATGCAGGATGCTGCATGCCAAAGTTGCACCGATTAGTCACCAGAGATGTCTGACCCAGGAGCTGTGGGTAAAGGATCCAAAATGGGTCAGCAGCGCAAAACAGGACAGATGGAAAAACGGGCAAACAGGACCTTCCAGCATGGCCTGCCAGGATGGTGGCTAGAAAATAGAGTGTATATGGGTAATGATGTGCACTAACAAATGAAGAAAAAATTAAAAAAGGTAAAAAATAGGTGAGAAGATGTAAACATACTGAATGGCCAAGAGCAACCACATGGTACAATTGGGAATGGTGAACGCATTTTTTTTACAGATCAAACAGAAGCAGCTTCCTTGGCTGTAAAGGAAAGGAGGGTTTAATTTTGCTTTAAGGCTGTCAGCAGATTGGCCTCTACAAATTCGGCAGTGCCTAGAAATGGAGAGCAACTCAGCATGTGCAGAGCAGGGTGAGACAGTATATTGCTGTATTTTAAACAGTATAGACACTTATTTTTTATGTTTTACGTCACTATACCTGCAAAAGGGGCCAGCCTGACGTGATCTAGCAGGACTTAATTTGCTGACTAAAGTTCTACTTTAAGAACGTTTGACCAAAATGCTAATGGTGTGTGGCCATCTTTAGGATGTAGCATGGAATACGACACAAGCCTGCAATGCCTCTAGTTTGTGCACTGTGTTGTAAGCTTATGCTTGACCCACCAATCACAAGTATTGCATGGCTGCTTGCTCACATTTTGCGCGCCCATTGACCTTGTTACATCTGTTTTTGTCATGGCAGGTGATCCGTGTCCAGAACATTCATTCTGACAACCCAGTTGTGACCACCGTATATGCAAACGATGGCTCAGTGCTCCAGGCCTCGACCTGTGCCGCCGTATGGGAGAAGAATCTACTGGTGGGCACAATATTCCACAAAGCTCTCCACTGCAAACTGGAGTAATCGGACCAACATGCACCAAAATAACTGTGAAATGCACTTCGTTTTTAACTGGGCAGGCCCTGCAGGTGGATATAGGAGTTCCGACTCTTGAGTGACCAAAGAAAGCCCAGCACCACCAGAAGCTGCATTATGTTGAAAACACTGTGGGGTTGGTGTGTGTGTGTGTGTTTGCGTGTGCATGTGTGCGTGTGTGCGCGCGTGTGGTGTGTTTTTTTTTTTTTATTGAAGGCTCCTTTTTGCGTTTGCCTGGAAATACTTATCAGTGTGGGAATATCAGTTCTGGGGCAACTGCCAACTGTTAACCACACTGCAACGTTTATGTGACCAACCTTGGGGCTCATTTACACAAGGCAGCCCTTGTCGCCCCTCTGAGAAGAGATTCACAGTGGATTGCTTCTTTTAGAGGGTGGTTGACAGACGATATTTCACCTCTTCACCTCCTGTTTAACCCTTCTTCATGCTGACCGCCTCCTGGCCCTTTAAAGAGGAAGTAAACCCAGATTGGGATTACTTCCTCTGTATTCCCCTGTAAAGTAGATGCATAATGGGCTACTATGCATCGCATAGTAGCCCATTATATGTCACTTACCTGCAAACAAAGCCTGCGACATCCAGCGATGTTCCCCCGTGCTGGCCGCATCCATCTTCTGCCCCTATTCCTTCCGGGGCTGCGATCTTCGGCTCTGTGACTGGCCGGAGTCGCGTGATGTCACTCCAGCGCATGCGCTCGGGAGCCGCCAGTCACGGAACGATCTCAGTGAAGAAACGGCATGGAGGCCGTTTTTTCACTGCGCATGTGCCGAAATGATGTCGGCACAGCTAATACTCTGCATAACTCCTGAACCGTGCAGGTTTGGGAGATGTGCAGGAAGCCTACAGGTAAGCCTTATTATAGGCTTACCTGTAGGTGAAAGTGGTTGTCACGAGTTGACAACCACTTTAAGAGTTTGAAAAACTGGGTGGTGGAAGCAGGCATTCAGGTTATATGACTGCTGTGATTGGCTGTCATGTGATTGGAAAGCTCCCGATTGCAAGTATGCATTGGGAGCTTACCGATTCCCTGCCAGCTACCGTGTTGGGAGCGCACTTACAGCACACAGAGCCGCATATATGCGCACACTCTGCATTAAGGCCCACCCGCTGAGAGGCCTCATATATGCGTACGGCCAGCGTGAAGAGGTCAAAGCCTCAAAAGGCTGCACCACTGTGCTACAACCAAAAAAGCCCGCTCCACTGTGCTGCAACCTCGTGCAATGCAGCATGCGGTTGCAATGTGGCCCCATTTATTTGAATGAATCGCATTTGTCAGCGGTACTGCCTGCCAAATGCAACAAGGTATCTGTTTTTTCCACGCCCGTGAAATGAAGTATTTCAGACGCGTCAGATCTACAACCCCAATTTCCTTTCAAATTTGTCTGTTAGTGAACGTAACGAATAAGAATTTATCCGAAGTTGCAAATTATCCGAAATAACGAATGCCGTATCTAAACGAATGGAACATAACAAATTATTAATACTAATTTAATAATAACTTTTTTATTGTTGTTTATTAATTCTTTCCGTTACATTTGTTTACATGCGGCATTCTTTATTTCGGATAAATTCGTATTCGTTACGTTCACTAACAGCCAAATTTGAAAGGAAATTCCAATACCTATTATTTAATAGTTATTTAGTGATTTTGGATTTTCGTTCTTTCGAATTTTTCAGATTTTCTTTTGAATTTTTGAATTGCGATCATAACGAATGACCTGAAAAACGAGAAACAAAACATGAGAAACGAAAACCAACACATTTTTCGGCAGTGCACACGTCTAATAGTTGGGATGCAGCGGCTGCACAGACACAGCCATTGCTCCTAGTTTGGCATCTGTGCAGTTACGAGTGCAGAACCTCGAACACACACTGGAGCTGATTTCCTAAAGACAAACAGACTGAGCACTTTGCAAAGTGCAGTTGCTCCAGAGCTTAGTCAATGAGGTAAAGCTTCACTTTGCAAAGAATACCCAATCACATGCAAGAAAAAAACAAACATTTTTGCTTGTACATGATTGGATGATGGAAGTCAGCAGAACTCTCCCTCACTTACTGAGCTCTGGAGCAACTGCAAAGTGCACAGTCTATTTGCCTTTAGTAATTCAACTCCAGTGTCTGTGTTCGGTGCTGTGCACCCCCATAGGTGTCAAATTAGGAAAAGCGTCTGTGACTGTGCAACTGCTGTGTCCCAATTGACATTAATGGGTTTGCACGGAACTCCTACTCTGTAGGACACACATACACTTGTGGTGCTGCAGTTAATTTAAGAGGATACCTAAAGGCTTTGTTTTCATGTGCAGAGGAATAAACTACCCTTTTGAAAGTCGATCTACAGAGGATCCCTTTTTGGAGGCATTTGTTAGGCATCTAGGACGTGGTGCGTTGGTTGCTGCATGCTCAGATCACTGTACAAGTTTAGCAATGCCGAGATGAACGACCTTCTGCGCATCAGTGGGAGTGACATCATCACAGCCTGGCCAATGACAACGGCTAGCAATTTGTACCTGGAAGCCAGCCACCCGAAAATGTCAGCGGCCAGCTGGGAGTTCAGGGATGCCGCACTGCTGAAGTGAAGTCAAGTATAGCTTCAGTGTGGGCCCCTTCACTTGAATGGAAAGAGAACCGCCACCAAATGCTACAGGTTGCATAATGTTCACTGCACCTCAACCACTGTGATGTGTACTAATCTGGCCGTTGACTGTTATTTTGTGGCTCAGGAGGTGCAGGGCAGTAAAACCACTGCTCAACCACCTTTTTTTTTCTTTTTTTTTTTTACCACCCCTGAGCCATCCTTGTAAACAAAGCGAATGCATCTGTATGTTATCTGTGTCCACTGAAAAAGTGCTGCAGTGTGGACCAAGAATCTTTATGGCAGTGGTTCTTCTCAACTCCTGTCCTTAGTACCCACTAACAGGCCAGGTTTGCAGGATAACTGAAATGCTTCACAGGTCATATCATTTGCTGCTCAGTGATTGCAGTATTGTAGTCTGCATCTCCCCAAGGTAATACTTAAAATCTGGCCTGTTGGTGGGTCCTGAGGACCGGAGTTGAGAACCACTGCTTAATGGCTTCCTTTGGGGAGGATGGCACCATCCTTTGAGCTTGTACTGGCTGTGCTCATTATATATTGCTTCAAGAGTCTCACCAAAGACATAAGGAGCATCAGGGTGCAAGTTCATTCTCCAGAGACTGTGCAAAACTGAAATATCTGCTTTTGGCTGGGCAATCCTCTAAATCAGTGGTTCTCAACCTCGGCCCTTAAATACCCCCAACAGGCCATGTTTTGGGAATTTCTCTTAGATAAAATAGCTGTCCAAATTACCAAGCCATTGACTTTGATTTAAAGCACCTGTGCAAGATAATGGAAAACCTGCAAACATGGCCTGTTGGGGGTACTTGAGGACTGAGGTTGAGAACCACTGGTCTAAATCATTGAATGACACCTGTCTTCTTTTTGTAAACTTGGTGAGGTTTTATATCTTGTGATTTTTGTTGTTTCTATAAAATGTGACCAGAATTAAAGAGTTATTGGTCGGCCTTGACTACACATTGGCTGCTTCATTCATTCATTGAACTAATGATTGTTTTGTTATGTGCTGACAGATGACACTTTATTGAACTACATGGTAAATCAATAGGATGAAGATCAATAATCAGTAACTGCTATCAGAGTTCATGTTTTTGATTACACCAGCATGCGATTGGTTGCTTCGGGGATGGCACTCATCTCTCTTTTAAATACTTTACTGAATAAACTTGACAGTTGGCTGGATTTGCGAAGCGACTGTCTGAATCACTTCAATAAAAAAATTTCTGCGCATAAGTCTCAAGGCCACCATCCGTGTCCTTCAACACACATCCGTCTTGCTGCACGTCCTAAAGCCTCGTACACACAGTGCGACGGTCGTACGACCAAACGGTCCAAATCGTATGTTGACTGATGTATCTCGTGTACTGACATGCACCAAGCAATCGTACAACCAAGCCAAACATAGTGACGTGTTACAAGCGTATAGAGGAAGCTCAGGTGAATGTGAATTCGGAATGTAGGTTTACACGAATGGACACTTCTGGGCGTTCCTGACTTCGGAGCATGCGTGTTTTGCACAGTACAACTTGTTCGACCAACTTATCTGTACACCCGGTACAACGGTCGTACAACCGCTTGTTGGTACAACCAAAGTTTTCTAGTTTGCTCATCCAACTTCTGTTGTACGACCGTCGTACGTTGGCTGTTCTAATCGTGCGTACTAACGGTCGGATGATCGTACGAGTGGTCGTATGACCGCTTTCATACGACCGTCGCACCGTGTGTACGGGGCTTTATGGAGGACACCTATACATGTTATCGCTGATGTTTAGCCTACATTTGTAGCATGATTGCTACTGTAGCAGCATCACTGCTATCAATCTGCCCTGTGCTCATAATGCACTATGCATTATAATGCTGTATAGATTAAAATGAAGTTCTGGTCGTGTTTAAAATTTTATATGTATTCAGTTACATAAAGAATTAAATGCATCTGTGTAAGGACCTTAATCTGTCTTGGTATTGGCCTCCTTTTGGGCTTAAAGTGGTAGTAAACCCTTCTATCATTTTCAGCCAAGGAAGCTGCCATCTTGGCCTCTGTTTAATCTACAACTGCCATGATGCTGCACATGTGATCAGCTATCACACCAGCCATTGGATGGTTTGACTGTTTGGTTTAGAGCACAACCAATGGGAGTGTTATATTTCTGGCACGTGCCGGAAATGTGACTGTTTTTTAAATTGTTAAATGGATGGGTTTACTACCGCTTTTAAAGGAAACCAGCTGATAGGAGGAAAGATCGTATATAGGAGCTTATCAGTGCTACTGTTCTTTCTCTGTCCAATCACAGGCTGAGGATGGAGAGGTGACTTAGCAGTATTGCTTTAAATGCAGCAGAGGAAAGTCAGGTCACTGGCCTGGCTACGCTTTCTGGTAGGGCTCTGTACATTTTGAAACTGTCTGGACAGAAATAAGTGTTGGCTACTAAAACTGCTCCCATATACAGCACATATTTCAATGGTGTATATAATGGTCTGCTAGGAGTCAAGCTCCCATTCATAATACAGGTCCAATTTAATGCAGCTCCTTCATTTATACCAGAAAAATAGCTGGCGAAAGGGGTAGGGGAGTTGTTTACCTGACGTAAGATTAAAACCTAATATCTTTCATTCCTTTAAGGCCCTCACCTTGCATGAAGTTCCTTTGTACTAGGGGCCCTGCTGATCCACTCCTATTTAAATGGAAAAAAACCTGTTTATCAGGTTTGTGTAGAAGGAATGAATTCCAAAAGAATTACATCTTGGGTACATCTACCACTGTGGGCCCTTATTAAATGGGAGATTTACAGTGAAGGAAAACAGTACACCTCTCTGAACGGTGCCTGTGAGGCTGTGGTTGCTGCTGCGCAAAAATTTGATCAAGAAACTGACAGATTCCATGAATGGAAGGCTTATGACTGTTCTTGAAAAGAAGGGGGGCTATATTGGTCATTGATTTATTTTTTTTTTTGAAATGTCAATTTGTAGATTTTGAGCTGTTTGTTTACTATTCTCACTTTAACAGATGAAAAGAAACAAGTGGGATGGGAAAAATTTTCATTTTTCATTTAGTTGCATAATAATTTTGCACACTAATAGTTGCCCAATAATTGTGCACACATAGATATTCTCATAAGAAAGCCAAAATCTCACTTTTACTTTCTTAAAGCGGTTGTATTCTCCACAATAATAATAATAAAAAAAAAAACCCTACAAGGCAAAGGCATAATGAGCTAGTATGCACCGCATACTAGCTCATTGTAAAGTACTTATCTCAGAACGAAGCGCCGACAGGTCGGCCCGGTCTCCGAGGAGGGAGCCGCCATCTTCCCCCCATGGATCCTTCCAGGTATGCGGCTCCGGCGCTGTGAGTGGCCAGAGCTGCGACACGTCACTCCCATGCATGCGCGGGAGCTCGTCTTTACAGCGGCCTTCCTGACAGGCTCCGGCGCTATGCGCTGCGCCTTCGCCGGGCCATCGCGGCGCTTGCAGTGAGAAAATCTCCTACACCGTACAGGTTAAGGAGATATTCTTTTTACCTACATGTAAGCCTTATTATAGGCTCACCTGTAGGTAAAAATGACTTTTTAGTGATACAACCACTTTAAATATTCAGGTTTAATATTTATTAACATTTTGGATTTAGCAAGAGCACCTTAGTTCTTCAATAATGCAATAAATCCTCAAAAATACAACTTGCCTAATAATTGTGCACACAGTGTATATTCAAAGTACATACACATCAACAATGAATGAACACTTGTATCATATATAAACCTAAATGTTACTGTCCAATAGATTGGTGAACTTTAACATGGGCAGAAGCTAAAACAATAATGATGCATTATTATACCTTGAGGCCCGGTTCACACTGGTGCGACTTTGGGAGCACATGTCGCATGACATGTATAAATTAATGGTTCCCTATGAAAGCCATCTTAACTGATCCGACACAAGTGGATCTGACTTTGAAAAAGGTTCCTGCACTACTTTGGTCCGACTTCAGCCCATTCAATATCATTGAAGTGGGATCAAAGCATTATCATCTTAATTGATCCGACTTTGGCATGCGACTTTTGAGCACCAGAGGAAAAAGACATCAGTGCAGCGAGAAGGACCAGAGGATGCAGACAGCGCCAGAGAGAGAGAGGAATTGGAGGGAGAAGAAATCGGAGAAAGACACGTTGAAGCTACTTTAATAAAGGGCTTTGTCAAAAACCTATGTACTGGTTTTATTTATTTTTGACACTTTTTTTGGGGTGAATGAGTAGGGGTACAATGTACCCCTTACTCATTCACATAGGGTGGGGGCTTCCAGATTCTGATGAGCTCCCCCGCTCACAGACCCCCACAACCACTGCCCAGGGTTGTCGGGAAAAGGCCCTTGTCTTCATCAACATGGGGATAGGGTGCTTTGCCCACCCCTGATGTTAAGGGCATGTGGCCTGGCATGGTGCAGGGGGGGTGTTTGCTCACCCCCCCCTTTCCTGACCTGCTGGGCTGCATGCTTGGATAAGGGTCTGGTATGGATTTTGGGGGGACTCCATGCTTGTTTTTCCTTATTTTGGCATGGGGCCCCCCTTAAAATCCATACCAGACCAAAGGGTCTGATATGGTCTTGGGAGGGGGACCTCACGCCATTTTTTTAAAATTTTGGTGGGGAGTTTCCCTTCAAGAACCATACCAGACCTGAAGGGCCTAGTATTGTTTGATCAAAGTCAAATCTCTGTTCCTTGAAGTCGGACATGAAGTTGTAGGGCAAAGTCGGAGTGGAAGTTGTCCGACTTCCATGTCAGAGCAGTGTGAACCCGGCCTTAACGATGATATGCACCAACAATAAGAAACAACGCAACAAGAACAAGGTCTCCACATGAGGGTAGCGCCTACGGCCCATGGGAATAACCCACCACTATATGGAGCGGACAGGAAGAAAGTAATATGAGATAAAAAAAATCTCCCCATATAAAGGTATACTAGTAGAGCTTCTAAAGGTGGATGGCATAAACCTTTGGAGAGCAAACATCATGATATGGGGTATGTTGAAACAGGGTTCTAAAAGTAAGCAGCCCCCAGAGACCTATAAAGAAAGAAGGGGGCCATGCACCCTAAAATAATCCATAATTAGTCCCAAAGTATATAAATGCTTCCATTACCAAACCACTTCTGTTCCAGTGGAAAGGCTTACCTCAAAGGGGTGAATTGAGCACATCTAAGGGCCCATGCTGGATGGACATGACCTGGACAAATGAAATCTCACAGGGTTCATATATATAGGTGATGGACATATCCGGGCACCGCCCCCCGCTCGCGGCATGACCTAAGTAGAGGTTATTGTATGCCCAATGCCTGAAGCGGGCCTCTCCCTTCCTTCATCAATCATCTCATTGTCCATAAACTAGCGTCCACCACAGGGCAGCTCATCCCTACCTTGTGTTCTGTCAGAATTGGTGACCTGTCAGATTAAGTAACTGAAGTGATGTTCCGTCAGCTCCGCATGCGTTCCACAACTACCAGGTTTGCTAATCTGACAGAACATCTTCCTACACCCAGCTACATCTTGAATTTTAGAGTAATTTTAGCAATAAAGTGAGCGTATAGAAATAAATATAGTATATTGACATTTGTGATTCTATTTGCATGTTTAATTTTTAAAGCCTAAAGGTTTAGCACTGAGCAGTGCAAGGTGTACCAACATGGCCTCCGCCGCCTTGCTACTGCTGGCGTCCAGCTTCTTTTAAAATGTAACATCAAAACAGCATCACACATGTCAATATACTATATTTATTTATATACGCTCACTTTATTGATAAAATTATTGTTAAATTGAAGTCGTAGATGGGTTTAGTAAGATGTCGGCTGCTGCCTTCTTCTGACTGCAGGTGTTCTGTCAGATTAGCAAACCTGGTAGCAGTGGACGCATGCAGAAAATCACTTCAGTTACTTCATTTTATGGGTCGCCGATTCCGACAGAACACTGGAAGATCCAAACTTCCAGGTAATATGGCAATCAAAGGCAGACCGCGCAAGACCGGAAGTGACATCATGTGGTGACGTTGCGGGTGTATTTTGCGCAAAACCGGAAGTGGCGACTGTCAATATAAGGTTAAAGAGCAAAGTACAACAGCAGGCAAGAGCAACAGAAAAGATTTTGCTTTAGAATTCTACATAAACTACATCATTTGTGATATTTTGGGATTTCCAATCACCAGCCAGCCGACTTTGCAAAGGCAAAAACAGACTTTTATTTTTCAAAACAGGCAAGCAAAAATAACTTTTCTTCCCCATACCAAACAAGAACAAAAATTTCCCAGCACACTTACCAGCTAGCCTGCAACAAATACAATTTCCCCATCTAATAATTCACTTAAAAAAGAGGGTCTTTTTGCACACATTTTCAAATATATGCATAAGCTGCAGTGCCTACAAGAAGGCTTCTCTTTGTACTGCGGTCCTAACTAGTAATGTTCAGGGTCTCCAAAGTTGGAAGACATATAGCTGTGCATAGATTAAGGGCAGATTTGCCTGGAGGGAGCCCATCCCTCCTTAGGCTGGATTCACACCTATGCATTTTTAGTGCTTTTTGCATTTTACACATTTGCACTACAGAACGTATTCCATAGGAAACCATGTTGAATGGACTGTAGTGCAAATCTGCAAAATGTAAAAAGCACTAAAAATGCATAGGTGTGAATCAACCTTAGATACACAGAGAGGTACAGGAAGCCCAGCAAGAGTCCAAAGGCAGCTAAAGGCATCCAGTGCATCCCTGCATCAAATTCAACTAACTGTACAAAAAAGTGGCAACCACCCTAACCTATAACTAGCTTATCCAATTACCAACGGGAAGGTTTTCCAGCTTTAGGACCAGAGCACTTTTTGCGATTTGGCGCTGCGTCGCTTTAACTGACAATTGCGCGGCCGTGCGATGTTGCACCCAAACAAAATTTGCGTCCTTTTTTTCCCACAAATAGAGCTTTCTTTTGGTGGTATTTGATCGCCTCTGCGTCATTTCTGATTGCCGCTATAAACAAAAGAAGAGGGACCATTTTGCAAAGAAACCCAAATTTCTTACTTTTTGCTAAAATTCAAATCCAAAAAAAAATATAAAAAAACATTTTTTTCACCGGTTTTGGCCGATATATATTCTTCCTCATATTTGTGATAAAAAAAATCACAATCGGCATTTATTGATTGGTTTGCGCAAAAGTGGCCGCGTTTACGGATGAGAATTAATTTCTGGGGTTTTTATTTTTTTTTTAATTTTTTACTAGTAATGGCGGCGATCTGCGATTTTTAGCGGTACTGCAATATTGCGGCGGACATGACGGACCATTTTGACACTTTTTTGGGACCAATGACATTTATTCAGCGATCAGAAATGTAAATGTCCACGGATTACTGTATAAATGTCATTTGAAGGGGTTAACCTGGGGGGGGGGGAGAGCTAGGGGTTAACTGTGTTCCCTGGGTGTGTTATCACTGTGGGGGGGTTGGGTTACCATGGGCATAGGAGATCTAACTGATCCCAGTGACAGGGATCAGTAGATCTCCCATGCCTGCACTAACAGAATGGGGAACCACTGTGTTTACATCGGCGGTTCCCCGTTCTTTGCCTGTGGCCGCTCATCGCAGCTCGCTGGCGGACATCGGGTCCGCCCGAGCCGCGGGCACACTCCTCAGGAGTGAGGCGCGTGCGCGCCCCCTAGTGGCCTTTCGCAGATCGCCGTCTTTTTACGGCGATTCGCGTACAGCAACCCGACTGCCGCCGTGAAAATACGGCAGGCGGACGGGAAGTGGTTAAGCAGCAAAGTGCACATGAATTTACTTCCAAGTGGTACCCAGGGCTGGTATTACCACTAAGCAAACTAGGCAGCTGCCTAGGGTGCACTGCCGCCTAGGACGCTCAGCCGTTGGTTTCCCTACTCTCCGTCTTCCGCCAGTCTCCGGGTTATGTATGTTTTCAGTGCAGTGCTGACTGTATGCAGTTATGCAGGTGATGCTTCTGTCTGCAGCATGTAATTAACTCATGTGGCAGCCTCTCCATCCATAAGTAAGTAGTGTCAGAGGCACAGAGCAGCACTGGAGGACTGTGTCCCAACGGAACAAAAGCACATTAGAGCCTCTGGCTCTAGTCACGTGTTTCAAAACCACCCCCCCATTGGAATCCATGCGTCCGGCGCACCTGATTCCTGATTGGCCCGGGAGGAGAAGCAGGAAGACATTAGCGAATATTAATTTGCTATTGTCACACAACTGGGTGGGCTCACTGTCCAATCCGGTCCATTTTTATCCTATCTGCCAATAGAGGACAGCGGGGCTCTGACAGGTCCGTCTCTGCATAGTGAGCGGAGACAGACCTGTCATCCGCCTGCTCAGTGGGGATCAGCAGAGCAATCCCTGCTGAGCAAGGGGAGTCCGTCAAAACGGGTGCTTTCACACTCGGGCGGTGCAATTGTGGGACGGGAAAAAAAGGTCTTCCAAGCAGCATCTTTGGGGGGGGTGTGGGAGAGCTGTGTATAGCGCTCCTACACTGCCCCTGCCCATTGGCATGAATGGGCAGCACTCCCGAAGCACCTGAAAAGCGCTTCCGAAGTGCCACAACACGGGCGCTTTTAACCCCATTTAACCCCTTCTTGGGGGTTAAAAGTGGCCCGCTAGCGGCCAAAAAGCGCGGCTTAACCAGTTCCCGACTGGCGTACATTCACTGGTGCATGCATAGAGCGAATCACCGTTTATAAACAGTGATTTGCGCAGGCGCGAGTAGTGGGCGGGAGCCCACCGCTCGCTCCCTGAGTGTGGCTAGGGGCCGGGCGGACTCTATGTCTGCCGCCGACTCGATCGCCTGATACAGAAGAAAAGCGGGGAACCGCCGATGTGAACACGGCGGCTCTCTGCTCTGTCAGGCGGCATTACAGTGATCTACAGATCCTTGTCACCGGGGTCAGTTAGATCTGTTATGCCCCTGCCAGCCCAGCCCCAACACAGTTAGAACACCCACAAGGAACACAGTTCACCCCTTGATTGCCCCTGTCAGGTTAACCCTTTCCCTGCCAGTGACCTTTATACAGTAATCAGTGGCTACTTTTTTTTTTTTAGCTCTGATCGCTGTATAAATGTCAATGGTTCCAAAAAAGTGTCAAAAATGTCCAATCTGTCCGCCACAATATCGCAGTCCCAATAAAAATGGCAGGTCGCCGCCATTAATAGTAAAAAAAAAAGTAAAAAGCCCATAAATGAATTCTCATAGTTTGTAAACGTGGCAACTTTTGCGCAAACCGATCAATATACGCCTATTGCGAATTTTTTTTTTACCACAAATACGTAGAAGAATATTTATCGGCCTAGACTGATGAATACATTTGTTTTTTTATATTTTTTTTTTTGGACATGTATTATAGCAAAAAGTATAAAATATTGTTTTTTTTTTTTTTTATTTAAATTGTTGCTCTTTTTTTGTTTATAACGCAAAAAACGCAGAGGTGATGAAATACCACCAAAAGAAAGCTCGATTTGTGGAAAAAAAAGGACGTCAATTTTGTTTGGGTACAACGTTGCACGACCGCGCAATTGTCAGTGACGCAGTGCCGAATCGCAAAAAGTCTCTGGTCAGGAAGGGGGTAAATCCTTCCAGGGCTGAAGTGATTAACCACTCCAGATCCGCGCTATTGCCATAGTACGGCTCCAGCGCGGATCTGGAATGCCGGGACGACGTCCATGGACGTCGCCCCCTGTGCGCGCTCCTCGCGCGCGGGGAAGGACTGGTCTCTGAAAAACGCTAAGCCGTGACGCAGTGACTGTTAACGCGCCAGCACGTTGCAACATGGGTTTGTTTTAACTGCAGGAAAAAAAAGGTGTTTAGCTCGAAAGAAAACCACCATAAAGTAGTGGAGACGCAAAAAACGCAATATTTGTTTTTTTCTCGTTGTTAAATTTATTTTTTTTTTTTTTTGTTATAAAATATGAAAAACGATATTATGTACAGGTTTTTTTTTTTATATTTTTTTGTTTACATAAGTAGTCAGATCCGGCTATTTATAAGAAGATGCATAAACACCATTTTTTTTTTAAGCGTTATCCGCATATAACTAGCCAAACGCGTTTTCAACGGTGCAAATGTTTGATACTCTTAA
>BLSH010337634.1:27574-38402 GCA_018402905.1 Glandirana rugosa | reverse complement strand
TAAAAAAAAAATAAATAATAAAAACGCCATAAATCAATTCCCAGTTTGTAGACGCGATAACTTTTGCGCAAACCAATCAATATACGCCGATTGCGATTTTTTTTTTTACCAAAAATATGTAGAAGAATAAATATCGGCCAAAACTGATGAATATTTTTTTTAATGGATTTGTACTTTAGCAAAAAGTAAAAAATATTGTTCTTTTTTGCAAAATTGTCGCTCATTTTTTGTTTATAGCGGCGATCAGAAATGACGCAGAGGTGATCAAATACCACCAAAAGAAAGCTCTATTTGTGGGAAAAAAAGGACGCAAATTTTATTTGGGTACAACGTCGCACGACCGCGCAATTGTCATTCAAAATGCGACAGCGCTGAAAGCCAAAAATTGGTCTGGGCAGGAGGGGGGTTTAAGTGCCCGGTAAGGAAGGGGTTAAACAACGGTAAAGCACCGCAAAAACTAGCATCGCTTTACCGCTAACGGACCCGCCGCCCCAGTGTGAAAGGGGTCTTATTCTTCTCCACTAGATAAAATGTGTTGCCTGGAGCTGAGCTTTAGGAATGTTACTATGTCTAAAATGTTTGTATTTTTTTTTTTTTTTTTTATTTGATACTTTGTATTTTGAAACTTCTAAATAAATATCTAAAAAGTGACATTCTAAGTATTTGTTTCTGAACTGTGACATGCACGGTTATGCCTCGAGGGAACTGCCACTGTCACAGCCTCTGAGGCACCACCCTCAGTGACTGTCACAGCTCTCATCAAGCTCAGTGCAGGCAGGATCTCCCTTATAACAGCACTGACATGGGGACCATGCTGAAATTAACCCTTCTCGGGGTCACCCTGGGATTTCTGGGGGAACGAATGTACCAGTTCTGGTAAGTCACATTATTTCCCTCTGTACTGTGTGGAAGAGAATGCTTTTCTACAAATACAAATGTAAATCTCTTACTGTTTAACTATAGAAACCTTTGTTCTATATAGATCTATACTGTATATAGCCACTTTGTTGCATAGTATGTACCTGATCCCTGCTTAGGCAGCCTATATCCTTTCACTTGCTGAGGTACTACAAATCCCAGCAGTTACAAAGCAGCAGTTAACAGTTAACAGCTGGAGTGACACCTTTCTATAGTCATAGCGCGTTTCCAGAAGTTGATGACCTGATATATATATATATATAATGTATACAAATATATGTAGCCAAGGTCCCCCTTAGAGGTGGCTAGTTGATGTGGTCCACCTGTCACTCTGCCCTCAATCACACATTTCCTTTCATCCGGAATCACGGAACAGGCCGGTACTTTGTTTTTTTTGTTGTTTTTTTTTGCTGTTTATTAGGGGATAAAACTTGTATGGGGTAAGGGTGATCGTGGGATGCCCAAAAGATAAAAGTTAATGGGACCTCCTATATATACTTCCGTATATACACTCCTCTCCAGCACAAACTTGCTTCAATTCTCACTTTTCTCCAGATTCCTCTTTCCTGCGCACACTTGGATCCAGCTTAGCTAGCACATGGTGAGGCCTGCATTTATGTTAGCAGGGCCTCCGGATCGCCCATTACAGGCAGGGGCCACAGGCCCCCAGGGTGTAGCAAAGTATGTTTGTGCTAGCTAGGGTTGATGGACTACTGATCCCAGCCCATCCCCTTCCAGACCACCTCAGCCCTCCTGGCTGCTCCAGCCTACTCCACTGCCCAGTGACACCACTACCCTGACTGGCTCCTGTAACCTTCTTGGACTGTCCACGGTATCCTCCCAGCCTGCTCTGGTCTTCTAGCTCCCAGGTTGTGTCACTCACCGACACTGGTGGATCCTTTACAGAGCCCTTTTCCTGTAGCCTTTCTGTTGCTCTCCTGCTCCTTGGTCAGAACTCCTCCGTGTGTTATAAGAGGGTTTTTTTCCACTTCCCGAGCCTCCAGGCCCAAGGTCACCCCCTCGGGGGATTTCCTCAAGGCCTCCGCAACACCTGCTACATCTCCAGCTCTTCCACCCGACACTCTCGTCCCCCCACTGGGTAGACCACAGTATTTAGGGAGGCCTGCCCCCTGCCAATCCAGGTTGGGGATTGGTCAGGGCTCCTTAAAATACTTCAGAAAGCCTCACCTCCTATTTCCATCCCCTTTTCCAGATCATTCTGAAGAAAAGGGGAGGGGTAACCAAGGGGTGTTCCTTCCTGCAGTTTCCAGCTCTTCCTGGGCAACTCCCTTGCCCAAATCAAAACAATCAGGCCTGCACATCAGTCAGGCCTGAATAAATTTGCCTCTCCTAGCAAAAATCTATCACCCAAGCACCTATCTACAATGGGGGCACTACATATAAATATATTTTTTGCAATATTGTCTGGCATTGTTCTTTTAAAGTTTAGTCTGTGCCACTGAATTTCCTAGGTATAAAATGATATACTCAAAGCTTCCAATTGCTGTATCTGGTGAGGGTTGGGAAATCCTGGGTAGTTAAGGATGCACCTAAACAGCATGGAAGGAATGAAAGATCAGCAGGGTCCAGCTTGTTTTTTTTTTAGAGGAGCTAACCTAGCAAGGCCCCATTAAAGTTAAAGAAGGTTTGAAGAGTTCAAGGGTTTCAAAAGTTCAAGTATGTGATGCAAGCTCTGAGGTCAATAATATGAAATGCGGAGTTCAGAGGTCATTAGTAATTCAGAGTTCAGAGGTCAGGAGTAAGTAACGCAGACTGTAGAGGTCATTAGTATATAATGCAGAGTTTAAATCTTGTTTCCATAATATTTTATTAAGGATATTCAAAGTAAGAATACAGAGTTGGACAATCCTAGAATACCAGAATTTACATGGGCCCAACGGCCTAAAGATATACATGCAAACCATAACCATCACAGTGGTTTATTATTTAACCCAAATATAATAAAGAGTTGTATAGCAATGCTATAATGTGCTTAAGGGGATAAAAAGGAGTAGTAAGAGTTATATGCCGAGTATTAACGAGCTTTGTGACTTGTAGGTCCAAAGGGACCTATTTTTAGAGAAGTCAGATCCGTGTTGGAGTTGACTGTGTTGTGAATTGAGCTGGTTTCTTGAAATATGAGAGATTGGTTGGGGGAATCTCTGTAAATTAGTGGATTAGAATAGTCTTTGGGGTGGTAAATTACATAGGGTGGTATTTATATACGTCTGGGGGTGTTTCCATGGTTGGTAGACCTGCTGACAGCCATGGTTATGTACATTAGTTGGTTCAGTGTGATAATGAGGTGTAATAAGGAAGGCGGTGATACGGGAGAGGGAGGAGAAGGGATTGGAGAGAGGGGTAGGGAATGGGGGAGAGGATGGATGCGAGAGCAGCAGGGGATATGGGCTGGGTAGGCCGAAACAGGGGGTTCATGTGCCTCCTACCTGACTCTGGTTTACGGTCTATCCGGCCTGGGCTATCCCCAGAGCTTTATATAGGGTAGTTCGGTGTGAGGTCACCCAGTAAAAAGAAAAAAAGGAAGAGGAATTCTGAGTATTTTTCCCCTATTCATTTAGGTTTGGGGTCCATAGTTTGAACAGAGTTTAAATATCAGTGGTAAGTACTGAAGAGTGCAGAGGTCAGTAATATTTAACACATGGTGCAGAGGTTATTGGTATGCAATGAAGAGTTTAGAGTTTTGTTGTATGTGACGTAGAGTGCAAGGATCAGGGATAGGTAATGTAGAGTACAGACAGGGCCGCCGATAAGCCAGTAGAACTGGCTTACGGGAGGTACCGGGCCCGGTGTCTTTGGCTTGTCAGGGGGGCCCGGGCAATCTCCCTGATTCTGTGAATGGAGAAAATGTAAAAAAGTATGTCACCCCCCATCGATCGTCAACACCATAGTCCATCCACCACAACCCCCCCGTGCTGAACTGGGCTCTGGCATATGTTATTACAGTGCAGCCGTGAAGGACTATTTCTTCATTTTCGGGCCGTATCCTTCCGCGCCTGCTCAGCGTGTATGTCGTCATGGCAACAAGTCCCGGTCCGGCGGAGTGATTCATGTGGCGCGCCGTGCTCAGGGGCCTGGCTGAGTGACAGACTCACTGTCAGTGGAACGGAGGAGAAGAAGAAGAAGCGGCGAACGGCGGTGGTGGCACTGACAGAGCCACAGATGAGAGGAGCTCAAATAGATGACAGTTACCTACCTTACCCCAGGCCAGCCAGCAGGATCCCAGAAGAGAGAGGCAGAGGAAGTTGGTGGACCCAGCTAACAAAGGTGTGTGCTTGCACTATGCATTGCTTAGGGATGGACAGCCTTGTGATTTCATGACATTGGCAATGGCAGGCTGGTAACAATATGATCGACAACCAGTGTTGCCAACCTCCCGCAGTGTTTTTTACTGGAAAAACATGGAAATTTTACTGGCGGAGCACATTTTTTACTGGCAACTTGAAAAATAATAGAACTCCTATTAATAACGAAGACAACTGACATTTAAATACAACATGGATACACTGACAATACCCATATCAAGTAATTTGCCTGGTTTACTCTTAAAAAGTCAGCACAGCATGACAAATTATCAGACCCTTATATTTATAGACAGTTGTAAAAATCACTGATTTTTACAACCTGTCAGTAAATTTACTGGCGGTTGGCAACCCTGTCGACAACTGGCTAGTGCCACTGCCACCTATGCTGCCAAATGCAATATTGCATATGCATTGGCACTGTCTCTCTGCAGGCAGCACATGATGCAATATGGCATTTTGTCAGCATGGGTGGCATGGCACTGTCTCTGCAGGTGTAGCGTTGTCCTTACCCCAGAAAAATGGAAACCGGACGTGACATTCATCGCCGCCATATTGCTGCTCCCCGCACACACATGTCCACAGTAAGGATACAAAGAGTAAGGTGGCAAGTGGATATCATTGTACACCCACCCACCGGAGTTTTTAATTTCACATTTATTTTTAACAGTAAATGTAGCTTACATACTGAAATACAGGATTTTGAAATCTGTCTCACTGTTTTGATGCTAAATTTTAAAAGCAGCGGTGTTCTGTGACATTTGCTAAGCTGTGAGATCGGCAGGTTTGCCGCTGCTTTTAATATTGAATATCGAAACAGTGCCATGTATTTGTATATACTGTATTTCCATATGTAAACTCCGTTAACTGTTAAAAATAAATGTGCAATTAAAAACTCTGGTGGGTGTACAAAGATGTCCGCTTGCCGCCCTCTGTACGTTTTTTTATTACATATAGATATTAAAGAGGTCTATTCTCATCTGAAAACAGTATTTCTTTTGGATAATCAAACTTATAACTGGTTGGAGAAAGATAAATATGACTTGAAGACAAACCTGCACTTTTTTCAAGGCGGGGTCTGGGGAAGGGCCATGGGTGGGGCTGAAGGAGGGGTCATGGGCGGGACCAGGGGTGGGGCTGAAGGGGGCCCCGTCAGGTAGGCTGTAGGGGGCCCCATGATTTATATCAGCGGCCCTGAGTACAGAGGTCAATAGTTGTCAGAGAACAGCCCGCAGGAGAACTGGCACATCTGCTAATGCCCAGCAGAATCATAGATTGGCACATAGAAATTCACCATTGGCAAATATAAATTTTTCAATTCTAATATGCATGCGCACACGGGCACGAACGGCTGCGAAGATTCATGTGCACACCAAGGTGCACGCAATGCGTGACAGATTCTGGCACCCAAGCGGCTTGCTATGGGGGCACTCGGCAGGGGGGAGGAGACGTATGTGACGTGACGCATACTAGCACATTCTGCTTTTACTTTACAGGGAAGGGGGAGAAAATAACACTATGACTAGGGTTTACTTCCTCTTTAAACGCAGTTCTGCTCTAAGAATATAGTCATTTGGGTAAATCTTTGTGATGGATTTTCTGCCGACTACGTTGGGGCCCTTTAAGAACGTTGGCACGCAGGTTGATGAGAATTTTTCATTGAAATAAGTACTGCAGCAATGTACCACAGATGTTGAACTTATAAAAGGGAACTCTTTTGAAGCAGATGTATACTGAGAAGAGGCAGACCCAGATGCAGAAGCCAGATGCCAAGATGTAGACAATCATAATAGTTAGATGTAAGCGTGGGCACAATGTCAGCACTCTGGATTACAAACCGAGTACAGCAGCGCAGAGTTCAAGAAAATAAATGTGTGGCAGTAAGTTTAAAAACTCCAGAATAATTCACATTGATAGGAGTAGGCTAGAAATAATTAAAACACAATATGGAAATGAATACAGTGTATATGACTTTTACATTTTGACCATAAATATGCTTTGATTTTTGCAGCCATAAAACTGGCTTCTTCAAAGAGGTAGAGCTTATTGACCTTCCCAACTGTCAGCTGGTGAAAGGAATTGGTATGTATGTGATAATTCATATACTTTTTTCTTTTTTTTTGGGGGGGGGGGGGGTTGTATTTAAATTACCTTTTTTGAAATTACCATATTATGCATAAGCCAGATAATTGTAGAACTTTTGATGTTATATGCAATCTAATGCTATCTATTACCAGTCTTTCTGTATGAAGAGCAGTGATGTAGTTTAACTGCTTGCCAATCGCATAGCTTAGTTATACGGCGGCAGAGCAGCTCTCCTGTGCCAGATTCTGTACTAGGTGCGTGATCCAGCAGTTCCGGGTAGGAGGGCACATGCCGCTGGTGCTGCGCCTGTTCTTTGAGTAGACACAGCACAAGCCGATCAGCGAGTGCCAACCAATGGACGTCCACTGGAACCCATTGTTAGTGAGGAGAGACACAGAACAGAGTTCTGCCTATCTAAACAAGGCAGAGATCCGCTCTGTCAGCAGGGATCTGATGGAATTTCTTTCTCTGTAAAGCACTTCCCTTAGTAAAAGCAACACACAGTTTACACAAAAACACTGGCTAGGCACACAGTTAACCCTTTGAGCGCCCTAAACGTTTAACCCTTTTCCCAGCCAGCATCATTAGAACAGTGCATTTTTTTAGCACTGATCACTGTATTAGTGTAACTGGTTCCCACAAAGTGTCAGACTGTCCACCGCAATATCGCAGTCCTGCTATAAGTCGCTGATCGCCACCATTACTAGTATAAAAAAGTAAATATATATAAATAAAAATTCCAGTATATATCCCATAATTTGTAAGTGCAATAACTTTTGTGCAAAGCAATCAATATACGCTGACTGGGATTTTTTTTTACCAAAAATATGTAGCAGAATACATATCGGCCTAAATTTATGAAGACATTTTTATTGGATGTGTTTTATAGCAGAAAGTAAAAAAAATATGTTTTTTTTTTTCAAAATTGACAGTCTTTTTTGTTTATAGCGCAAAAATAAAAAACCCAGAGGTGATCAAATACCACCAAAAGAAAGAACTATGTCTAAATTGGCCCTAGTATGTGTATGAATGTGAGTTAGGGACCTTAGATTGTAAGCTCCGTGAGGGTAGGGACTGATGTGAATGTATAATGTATATGTGAAGCGCTGCGTAAATTGACGGTGCTATATAAGTACCTGAAATGATAATATTAATAATAATTTGTGAGGTGAGAATAAAATGACATAAACTTAATTTGGGTACAGCGTTGTATGACCGCTCAATTGTCAGTTAAAGTAACGCATCGCCGTATCGCAACAAATGGCCTGGTCAAGGGGGTAAATACTCCGGAGGTCAAGTGATTAAACATTGATAATTATAGTGTACTATATGTACTTTGTTCCATGTTCCATGTTTCTAAATGCTTTCTAGCTATGAGGTCTGACCTGCCCCTACCCTTTTTGCCGTGGCTAATCGGATAACAGCTGTGAAGAAGACAGCTGATTCATAGCTGCAGCGTGTTTCGGCTGTGAGTACTTTGAAAGCAGTGGCAAGAAAACTGCAGAGGCTGACACATCCCTTCTTCCTCTGCATTCCTCTTGCAGTTGCTTTTCTCAGTAAATATCTGACAGCCGAAACATGTTGCAGCTATGAATCAGCCGTCTCCTTCATAGCTGTTGTCTGGCAGAACATTGTTTGACCGTGATGCAAAGTTAATTTGGCATAATTCGACATTTTAGGAAACCTGTAGTGAGGAAGTATAGAGAGTGCCATTATTGACTTCTCTGAAAGTACTACTTTCAAGGTGATCTGTTTGGCATGTAGTGTTTATAGAAATAGGCCAGAAATAACAGCCCATGTAAGGATGGATGGCACTACTAATAACAATGGTTACAACATTTTTTTTTTATACAGAGTATGGCTCGGAAGATATTCATCTTCTTCCCAATGGACTCGCATTTATCAGCTCTGTAAGAACGATATTTACCATTTCTGGATTGAAGCTGTCCCAACTAATCTAATTAGTAGTCATTTCCAGGTATGTCCTAAAAGGTTATATCTCTTTGAAGGGCCTGAAACACCCAGCACTAAAGAGTTTTGCACCAGACAGACCTGCAGAAATATTGCTGGTAGATCTGAACGATGACGTCCTTCACCCAAAACGACTACAGCTCAGTAAGGACTTAGATGCATCTTCATTTAATCCTCATGGGCTCAGTGTGTACATTGATATGAGAGGTAAGGAACTGCAACTAAAATCTATTATCCCTTCTCTCCTTCTACCCAGTCTACTGATTTTGGCTGTTTAGGCAATTTGCAGAAATTGTTTTTTTAGCAAAAATGATTTCACTTTAACAATTTTTAGATAGGCAACATTTTGTTGAAGCGGAAACTCTGAATTTTGCACATTGAGCTGTTTAGGCAAAATTTTCAATTTTTTTAAAAAACTTTTTATCCCCTTATCTTTCTTTATGTATTTAATTGTTATTTGTGTACTTTCACTATAAAGCGTAACTAAAGCTTCAAGTGTTACTAAACCCACAAGAGTAAAACCTGTCTGTATAGGCAGTGTAGCATGCTTGTTATACTCACTGTAAAACTTAAGGGGTTAATCCTCCACATTGTGTAAAAAGACTGTTTGATCCTGTATGCATAGATCCTTCCCTCCTGCAGGGTCTCTCTGGGCAAGGCCAGATAATACACAGTCGGAGTAGTCCCTCTGCACATGCTCAGTTTAGTCTCTATTGCTGGAGAGAACATTCCCTGTTTCAGTTGAGATGTTCAGGTCACATGATGTTGATATCACACATGTGGGCGTGTATACAGATCCTAAATGATAGCCCAGTCCCTCCCTCCTCCTCCATGCCCAGTAACTAAAAAAGAATTTCACATCTTGATTGATGGATGATCTGCCTCCCATAACAGCATTAGGACAAAGGCTGTATTGGAAATCTCCACTTATCTGAACACTCATTACTCGGGTGGACCCTGCAGTGTATCATGTGACCATGGTATACAGATCAGCCAAAAAGGTATATAGTGGCTGTATTTTAATGTAAAAAGATGATTGATTGTGAGAAATTCTGTATATAGCCCTACAGAACAGACAGACTGTGCGCAGTCCACATGGGCTTTGCTGCTTAACTGCTGACAGGATACAGGAAACCTTATTATACAGAGAAAAGACATAGCGTTCTATCATAGATGCAGCTACAAACCTATAAACACTCTACTGACTGCACAAAATACATGAACAATGTATTCCAACATTTATATCAACACTGATTTTGAAGTGTAAGGCCCCAGCCCATACCTGGCATCTGTAAGATGATGGGAATGGAACCGGGTGCCAATTTAATGTAACTTGCACATGCATGGGAGTTAAGAAGGGGAGGTTTGGGATTTTAAATAAGGTGCGTAACCAATGGTTGGCCTGTTGTATGAAAACATAGTAAATTGATATACACCAAAAATATTGTTATTAAAAAAATATATATTTTATTAAATAGCCTCATCAGCAAGTTATGAGAGATATACATCATGGTTACAGTGGTACATGTTGTGAACTGATATCCATTGATGGTGAAATTGAGCCATAGCGCTCTAAAGTATATAAAATATAGCGCTGATTGCATAAAAAAATCGCAATAGTACTGCACTTAATGATCCATAAAGGTGAAAAATGGGTATGAAAATCAAACATCTAAATGCATGGAAAAAAGAGAAAGATTGCATCCTAAATTTCTCGACGCGTTTCGTGGAGTACGATCCACTTCCAGGTGCAATCTATGCAAGAAACAATATAATTAGATAATTGACATGAAATATACAAAGGACACAATTAGGGTAATGCCTTGTATAAATTTGGCTTACAAATCAGCTTGGAATATAAACTCATAATGATGGGGACCAGGGGCCGCCTGGGGAAGTCTAAACTGGGAAGTGAGGGAGTGGTACCCTTCAGCATAAGGAGGAGTTATGAGGACTGCAGAAAAAAATGCAAATCTGCATGGTGGGGTCACTGTTGGCTTAGCTGGCAGTCCATACATGTTTCTATGAAAAATATATAACTATGTGCATAAATATTAGCGGTATATTTGTAAAATGAGTCACATACAGGGAGTGCAGAATTATTAGGCAAGTTGTATTTTTGAGGAATAATTTTATTATTGAACAACAACCATGTTCTCAATGATTCCAAAACCTACCGTCCGAAAACTCACAGGAACGTTTCTTTCCACCGATATAACCAGTGACTAAACAAAAACAAAACAAAAACTTACAGTCTTTACATATAAACACTTAAAACTCTACAATATAACCAAAGTGACGACTTTTATTTATTAACTTTACCCATATATAAACAAAAAACAATTCAACGGATTATTAATACGTGTCATTATCAGTGGACGTGTGTGTCTATAGGAGGATTTTATCGATGTTGATTTTTGTTTGATTTTTGATGAAGGTTTTTATAAGTCGAAACTATAATTACTCAAAAACCTTAGTAACTCTTGTACCAACAACAAGTTATTATTTTAATAAGGAGTTTTTATGTTGAACGG
>BLSH010337574.1:27551-39973 GCA_018402905.1 Glandirana rugosa | reverse complement strand
CCCCCCCCCCCCCCCCCACCACCAGTGCAGAGCTTTCTAGGGAATTGCAGCAGGCAGGTGAATTACAGGCAAACCACTAGATAGAAAGATAATTTAATATATGGGAAGTGTTTTACCTGACAAAGGATATGTATTTATCCAGTTCTGAGTTTACACAGCTCTGCCACATAGCACAGTCCTGTCTGGCAGGGCAGGAGACCTGGTTATTCTCTGCTGACGATCTGTATAACTTACAGGTCTGGTCCCTCCCCCAGCCTGTGACTGGTCAGAGAAGGAGAAGCAGAAGAATGATGAGGTCACCTCTTTGCTCTCTTGTTTTTAACCTGCCGATCTGCTATAAGTGACTTACCTGTCGTTTGTTGCCCCCTGTAGTGCACTATGGATCTTGGTTTGATCATGTGAAGGGCTGGTACAGGCAAAGGAACAACCTGGACTTCTTCTACATCACTTATGAAGACTTACAGAAGGTTGGTGATCTCCTCCTGGTCAGAAGGAATCCCTATGTCCCATTAATGAAGCGATGAGCGGGAAGGGGCGCCCGGCGTCGGAAATAATGCAGCACTTGTGGGAATAATACAACCGTTTATTGAAAGCGTGAGATTGTACGGATCGATCCAACGCATTTCCGGGGCATTGCCTCCCTCTTCCTCAGGGCTGCGGCTACCCCCTAATGGAGATGGATGGGCTCTGTGGTAGCAACAGAATTTTTTGAGATGGCAAATGCCGGCTTGTGTATTGCAGAGGCAAAAGGACTTTTTCATACCAACAACCCTGAAGAAGAGGGAGGCAATGCCCCTGAAACGTGTTGGTTCGATCTCTACATTCTCACACTTTCAATATTCTCCCACCAAGATTTGCATTATTTTGGACACCGGGCGCTCCTTCCTTCTCATTCAAGCATTGTTTCTACTGAAGTGACCGTCATAAGGTAGCAGCCTAAACCTCTGAAGGGAAATGAGCACCACCACTTACCCGCAGAACCACCTACCTAACACCCATCAATAACCATCGGAACCAGTTCACCGCAGTCTCTCACTCAGATGTGTCATTAATGAGGCAGGGGAACTGTCATGGGAGTACAAATACTGAAAATCTGAGATGAGTCTAAGGGACTGATATATGAAGCCCACAGTGGAGTTGTGGAACCACAGGGAATAGTGTGGGGCCAGAAGTTAGGAGGAGCCACAGGGAACAGCGTGGGGATAGGAGGAGCCACAGGGAACAGTGTGGGGATAGGAGGAGCCACAGGGAACAGCGTGGGGATAGGAGGAGCCACAGAAAACAGCGTGGGGATAGGAGGAGCCACAGGGAACAGTGTGTGACATCTTCTTCCATGTGACTCACTCCTCTTCCTCCATGTGACTCTCTCCTCTTCCTCCATGTGACTCTCTCCTCTTCCTCCATGTGACTCTCTCCTCTTCCTCCATGTGACTCTCTCCTCTTCCTCCATGTGACTCGCTCCTCTTCCTCCATGTGACTCGCTCCTCTTCCTCCATGTGACTCGCTCCTCTTCCTCCATGTGACTCTCTCCTCTTCCTCCATGTGACTCGCTCCTCTTCCTCCATGTGACTCGCTCCTCTTCCTCCATGTGACTCGCTCCTCTTCCTCCATGTGACTCGCTCCTCTTCCTCCATGTGACTCGCTCCTCTTCCTCCATGTGACTCACTCCTCTTCATCCATGTGACTCAATCCTCTTCCCCCCATGTGACTCGCTCCTCTTCTTCCATGTGACTCGCTCCTCTTCTTCCATGTGACTCGCTCCTCTTCTTCCATGTTTCTTACTCCTCTTCTTCATTGTTTCTCGCTCCTCTTCTTCATTGTTTCTCGCTCCTCTTCTTCCATGTTTCTCGCTCCTCTTCTTCCATGTTTCCCGCTCCTTTTCTTCATTGTTTCTCGCTCCTCTTCTTCATTATTTCTCGCTCCTCTTCTTCATTATTTCTCGCTCCTCTTCTTCCATGTTTCTCGCTCCTCTTCCTCCTTGTGACTCGCTCCTCTTCCTCCATGTGACTCGATCCTCTTCTTCCATGTGACTCGCTCCTCTTCCTCCATGTGACTCGATCCTCTTCCCCCCAGGTGACAGTGCTGGTACTTAGCAATTGGCAGTTCAGGGGTCCCAGCTCTGTCACATGGGGATGGGGAGAACGTCCTCAGCCTGGTGCCCTCAGCCTGGAGCCCTCAGCCTGGAGCCCTCAGCCTGGTGTCCTCAGCCCCTGGGCTTCCTCTATACTCCTCCCAGATGAATAGAATGGTGGGGGTGAAGAGTCTACATTACGGTGATTCTGTTGGGTTATTTGCACTTTGTGTGTTGGAGATCACAAAACTTCTATTGCCATTGATAAGCATGAGAAATGCGTTTTCAGCTCATCTTCTGCCTTTGTTAGGATTTGAGAAGAAGTATAAAGAGGGTGTGCCGGTTTTTGGGGTGCCCCATGTACTCCGAGGAGGTGGATAAGGTGGAGCACCATTGCCGCTTCCCTGAGATGAGCCAGAACATGATGGTGAATTACATGCTCATCCCCAAGGAGATCCTCAACCACGATCAGAGCAAATTCATGAGGAAAGGTGAGTGGCCCAATCTACACACCCAACTTTATTGTTTTACCGATGTTTTAAAAAGTGTATGATATGTAACCAACTGTATATACACTATATTACCAAAAGTATTGGGACGCCTGCCTTTACACGCACATGAACTTTAATGGCATCTCAGTCTTAGTCTGTAGGGTTCAATATTGAGTTGGCCCCACCCTTTGCAGCTATAACAGCTTCACCTCTTCTGGGAAGGCCGTCCACAAGGTTTAGGAGCGTCTATGGGAACGTTTGACCGTTCTTCCAGAGGTCAGGCACTGATGTTGGATGAGAAGGCCTGGCTCACAGTCTCCTCTCTAATTCATCCCAAAGGTGTTCTATCGGGTTGAGGTCAGGACTCTGTGCAGGCCAGTCCAGTTCCTTCACCCCAGACTCACTCATCAATGTCTTTATGGACCTTGCTTTGTGCACTGGTCCAAACCATTTGGTGGAGGGGGGATTATGGTGGGGGGGGGGGGGGGTTGGGTTTGGCCCCTTAGTTCCAGTGAAGGGAACTCTTAAGGCGTCAGCACACCAAGACATTTTGGACAATTTCATGCTCTCAGCTTTGTGGGAAGAGTTTGGGGATGGCCCCTTCTTGTTTCATCATGACTGCACACCACTGCACAAAGCAAGGTCCATAAAGACATTGATGAGCGAGTTTGGGGCGGAGGAACTTGACTGCCCTGCACAGAGTCCTGACCTCAACCCGATAGAACACCTTTGGGATGAATTAGAGCGGAGACTGCAAGCCAGGTCTTCTCATCCAACATCAGTGCCTGACCTCTGGAAGAACGGTCAAGCATCCCCATAGACCCTCCTAAACCTTGTGGACGGCCTTCCCAGAAGAGGTGAAGCTGTTCTAGCTGGAAAGGGTGGGCCAACTCAATATTGAACCCTATGGACTAAGACTGGGATGCCATTAAAGTTCATGTGCGTGTAAAGGCAGGCGTCCCAATATTTTTGGTAATATAATGTACAATAATTGAAATAATATAGATTACTGTAAATTAAATGCCAATTAAAATGTAATGGCTTCTTCAAAGTTAAAGGTGCATCTCAGTCAAAACTGAACATTAAGGCCTCATACACACGGGCGTTTTTTGACGCCACATTTTTTTGGCGTTTTTTGCAGCTCTCCATGTTATTCAATGGCCTTTTTTGAGCTGTAGAGGGCGTCGTCGTTAGTGAGCTGTAAATAGAATGCGGGACCAGCGCGTTCTGAGGCTGTAGCGTTTTGGCGTTTTGGACGCTGAGCCGGCAAAACACTTATTAGCGCACATTGACGCCGTATCGGCGTTAACCGGTGTTTTCAGTTTAAAAAATAGCAGAGGAATGTTTTTTTTTTTTAAAAAATGCCTGTTGACGCCGACGCTCACTAACCACTTGCCGACTTGGCAGCGGCCGTGATAACGAGTATTGTAAGAGCGCGCGCCACCGGAGGCGCGCGCGTGCGCTCACTGTGTTACGGGGGGCCAGGGAGCAGGTAGGGCGGCTACCCGCGAAACCTCCCCCCCCCCCCCCGGAGTCACAGAACAGAGGTTCCCATATGTAAACACCGATCTCCGTTCTGACAGAGGGGGAAGGGCGGTGATCACAGGCTCCCTGTATATTTAAGCTGTGATCACTCCCCTCCCACAGCAAGCCCAGCCCCCATACAGTTAGAACACACTGAGGGAACACAGTTAACCCTTAGAGCGCCCCATGCAGGTTAACCCCTTCACTGCCAATGGCATTTACACAGCAATCAATGCATTTTCATAGCATTGATCGCTGTATAAATGCCAATGGTCCCAAAAAAGTGTCAAAAATGTCCGACATGTCCACCGCAATATCGCAGTACCGCTAAAAATCGCAGATCGCCGCCATTACTAGTAAAAAAAAAATAAAAACTCCAGAAATTAATTCTCATCATCCTTAAACACGGCAACTTTTGCGCAAACCAATCAATAAACACCGATTGTGTTTTTTTTTTTTTTTACCAAAAATATGGGGAAGAATATAAATCGGCCAAAACCGGTGAATAAATTTGTTATTTTATATATTTTTTTCTTAGCAAAAAGTAAGAAATATTGCTTTGTTTTTTTTGCAAAATTGTCGCTCTTTATTTGTTTATAGCGGCGATCAGAAATGACGCAGCGGTGATCAAATACCACCAAAAGAAAGCTCTGTTTGTGGGGAAAAAAGGACGCAAATTTAGTTTGGGTACAACGTCGCACGACCGCGCAATTGTCAGTTAAAGCGCCGCATCGCAAAAAGTGCTCTGGTCCTACAGTGGGAAGTCCTTCCGGGGCTGAAGGGGTTAACGCCGATGCAAAACGCCAACAAAAACGCAGATTTTTGCCTGGCGTCGGACCCGACGTTTTGCTAATGCGCCGGTGTGTGAGGCCTAAAGCTGAACTCCAAATATGATCTTTATTCCATATTCACAGCTTGGACCAACGTAAGAGCGCTGATCTCATACCTGGGAGTCCGCTGAGCAAGCTGACAACCAATGTAGTAGCTGACAACCAATGTAGTAGCTGACACCAGGGGCGTTGCTAGGTCTACAAAAGATCTGGGGCTAGTGCCCATAGCAACTAAGTAGAGTCCTATGCTTGAGCGGTCATACACATGTATATAATATACATATAAGTATAAATATCGTTACATTTCCGAGTGCGGATCCCCCTTACATCAGGGTCCCCAGAGAGCCCCTTCCTTACATCAGGGTCCCCAGAGAGCCCCTTCCTTACATCAGGGTCCCCAGAGAGCCCCTTCCTTACAACAGGGTCCCCAGAGAGCCTCTTCCTTACAACAGGGCCCCCAGAGAGCCCCTTCCTTACATCAGGGCCCCCAGAGAGCCCCTTCCTTACATTGGAATCCCCAGAGAGACCCTTCCTTACATCAGGGTCCACAGAGAGCCTCTTCCTTACATCAGGATCCACAGAGAGCCCCACCTTACATGAGGGTCCCCAGATAACCCCCCTGTACATCAGGTTCCCCTGAGAACCTCCCCATATATCAGGGTCCCCAGAGTTCCTCCCCATACATCAGGGTACCCAGAGAGCCTCCCCATACTTTAGGTGGAGGCGAGGGCAGATCCGGCTCAGTCTGCCCCTGCCTACTGCATTCCGGACCGGGACATACCTGCAAATTGCAGAACTGCACCCACCCGGTAAGAGACTCTGGGCTATAGGCCCCAGACTCGGGGCTTTAGCCCCAATAGCCACCCCCTAGCAACGCCCCTGGCTGACACTGTGACAATGGTAGTCACGATCTTCTAAGACCCGAGCAACCGGCTTCCCCTTTTGCACACTGACCACAGGAGGTCACTTGGCACCACCGCCATTCATAGATTGCCTTGTCCTTTTTTTATTTTAATCACTTTTATACGTATTACAAGGAATGTAAACATCCTCTGTAATATAAATAATGACAGGTCCTCTTCTGGAAAGATCTGGGGTCAAAAAGACCCCAAATCTCTCCTTTACCTTTTAAAAGCAAAAGATGAAAAATAAATTTTTTTTTTTGATATTTTGCCGTAAAAAAAAAAGTTTACCTCCAGCCCGGACCGGAAGTGACGTCATGACGTAACTCCAGTCCTCCAAGGCCATTGAGGCGATCAAATAGGGTCTACTCTTTGATTGCCTCTGCGACTAGCCGGCCGCACCGTCGGATCGTTTCTCGGATGAACCGGTGGAAAAGCCTGAGAAACACCGATGATTGGCAGGGGGATTTCCCCTCCCGCTGCTTCTGAAAGCGTTCCAGCGGCTCATGAGAAAGCCGCCCACCGGCCTGTAAAGAAACGACACCAGGATTATGGCTGCTGTCTTCATCCATAATCCCGGTAAACCACTTCAAAGCCGCAATTTATACGTATTTTGAAGTGGCTATACCTAAAAATATTTTTTCTCCTCCAATTCAACCCCCACCACCATCAACGTTCCAAGTCCTGCTGAAAGAGGGCGCTCTCTGACACACAAAAAGCTATGGATACCCAAATGTAATGTAGATTGTAAGCTCTCAGGATCAGGATTCCTCCTGTATTGAATTGTATTGTAAATGTCCTGCTCCAGCGCTTCACGCATTTCTATGTACAGAGAGGGGGAAAAGTATTTGATTGGCTGCTGATTTTGTAGGTTTGTCCTAATCTCAGCTCCTTACCTGTATAGAAGACACCTGGGTGCCAGGAATCTCACTGATTGATAGGAGGTCAAATATTTATTTCACTCATTAACCACTGCAGCCCCGGAAGGATTCCCAGCTTTAGGATCAGAGCCCTTTTTGCGATTCGGCGCTGCGTCGCTTTAAGTGACAATTGCGCGGTCGCGCAACGTTGTACCCAAACGAAATTTGCGTCCTTTTTCCCCCACAAATATAGCTTTCTTTTGGTGGCATTTGGTCACCGCTGCGTCATTTCTGATCGCCGCTATAAACAAAAGAAGAGCGACAATTTTGCAAAGAAAACCCCAAATTTCTTACTTTTTGCTAAAATACAAATCCAAGAAAAAAAATATAAAAAAACATTTTTTTTCACCGTTTTTGGCCGATTTATATTCTTCCTCATATTTGCGATAAAAAAAATCGCAATCGGCGTTTATTGATCAGTTTGCGCAAAAGTGGTCGCGTTTACGGATGATGAGAATTCATTTTTGGGGTTTTTATTTATTTTTTATTTTTTACTATTAATGGCGGCGATCTGCGATTTTTAGCGGTACTGCGATATTTCGGCGGACATGTCGGAACATTTTGACACTTTTTTGGGACCATTGGCATTTATACAGCGATCAGTGCTATAAAAATGCACTGATTACTGTGTAAATGCCATTGGCAGTGAAGGGGTTAACCTGCAGGGGGCGCTCTAAGGGTTAACTGTGTTCCCTGGGCGTGTTCTAACTGTATGGGGGCTGCCCTAGCTGGGGAAGGGAAGTGGTCACAGCTTCTGTGTACAGGAAGGCTGTGATCACAGCCCTTCCCCCTCCACGGAACGGAGGTCCGTGTTTACTTACACGGACCTCCGTTCCTTCACTCCGGGCGGGGGGCATCGCGGGTGGCCGGCGGAGATCGACTCTGCCGCACCCGCTCCCCGGCCCCCCCGGACACAGTGAGTGCACGGGCGCGCCTCCGGCGGCGCGCGCGTGCTCACTGTGCATGATCAGGTGGCCGTCGTCAGATGACGGCGATTCGCCTTACAGAGCCACTTTGCCGCCGTCAAATGCCGATCGGCGGTTGGCAAGTGGTTAAAATGCAAATCAATTTATAACTTTTGTGAAATGCGTTTTTCTGGATATTTTTGTTATCCCGTCTCTAGCTGTTATAATAAACCCACCATTAAAATTATAGAGCGGTCGTTTCTTTGTCAGCGGGCAAACCTACAAAATTAGCAGGGGGTCGAATACTTTTTCCCCCTCGCTGTACCTTCATGTGAACCCAAGGGGTTAAGCTTCAGGACCCAACTTACATTTTAGCTACTTTATTACTTCTCTATACAAAATTAAATTAGTTTTAGCTTTAGATGTACTTTAAGGATTGCCCATATCCCTGTCTCCTCAGGCATTGTGGGTGACTGGAGACAACACATGACGTCGGAGCAAAGTGACGCCTTTGATAAAATCTTCCAGGAGAAGATGTCCGGCTGCGATCTACAATTTCTCTGGAGTTTGGACTAAACAAAAGACGAGTTCCGGGACTGTGAACGTTGCAAAGATCTCCAATACATACGGGAGATCCCGTCTAAATGCAGATATAATATAAACAAGGACGTTGGCGTTCCTCAACCCCGGAGCCGGGAGGACAACCGGAATGTGATGAAAGAGAAGCCGTATACCGCGCAATGCATACCCCTTGTATGTCCACGCTTGATGGCAAAGTTCTAACCGGACAGATTGTGGTGAGGTGCATGGAAGGGACCAGTAAAGCAATATGAAGCACAGAAGACCATAACCCAGAACTTATCTCCACGTCTCATTTCCATCTCACCTCCAATAGGGGTCTATTCTTAGTTTTAGGACAGTGAGCGGAGTCATGAAGAACTTTCCTTTTACCGCTGTGGCCATATTTGCACCCAGAACTGCTGGCTTACAGCACTGAGACAACCTAATATGATAGAGAGCCTTCTCTTCCAACCTGCGTACGGCCGGCTCAGGCTTGATGGCCACCATTGAGGTGTGTGGAAGGTTCAGGCTAGGTGGCCACCAGTGAGGTGTGTGGAAGGCTCAGGCTTGATGGCCACCAGTGAGGTGTGTGGAAGGCTCAGGCTTGATGGCCACCAGTGAGGTGTGTGGAAGGCTCAGGTTTGATGGCCACCAGTGAGGTGTGTGGAAGGCTCAGGCTTGATGGCCACCAGTGAGGTGTGTGGAAGGCTCAGGTTTGATGGCCACCAGTGAGGTGTGTGGAAGGCTCAGGCTAGATGGCCACCAGTGAGGTGTGTGGAAGGCTCAGGCTAGATGGCCACCAGTGAGGGGTGTAGAACCATGGCTGCTGTGGAGGGGGCTTACAAAGCAATGAAAAAGTCTCGGGACGGGTCATGGTGACGTGTCCCAAAAAATACATTTTGGCCAAAATTTATGAAGAAATTAGATTTTTATATTTTTTTTTATTGGATGTTTTATAACAGAAAGTAACAAATATTGCTGAATTTTGAAAATCTTTGTTTATATTGCAAAAAATAAAAAACACCAGAGGTGACCAAATACCACCAAACGAAAGCTCTATTTGTGTGCATTTGGGAGCAGTGTTGTACGACCGCACAATTGTCAGCTAAAGTAGCTCAATGCTGAATAGCAAAAAAATGGCCTGGTCATGAAAGGGGGTAAAACCTTCCGGAGCTCAAGTAGTTAACCACTTCCCTACCGCCGTATGCAGAATGATGGCCGGGAAGTGGTTCAGTCATCCCAACTGGGCGTCATATGACGTGCAGCAGGATAACAAGCCGGCGTGCGCCCACAGGGGGGCACACAGCGTGGCGATCGGTGGTGTGGTGTGTCGGTCTGAGCCCCCCGCATCTCCGATCCTGGTAAAGAGCCTCTGGCGTAGGCTGTTTACCACGTGATCGGCTGTGTCCAATCACAGCTGATCACAGTGTAAATAGGAAGAGCCGTTCAACGGGTTTTTCCGCACTCGCACTGACAGACGCGAGTAGAGGAGAGCCAATTGGCTGCTCTCCTGACGGGGGGGGGGGGGCGGGTCTGCGCTGATTGATTATTAGGCTTGTGCAATTCGTTTCCTTCCAAATTTTGTTTTTACCGAATTTTGCAAATTTCGGCAATTTGGACTAAATCTTTTTTTCCGAATCGCGGTAATTCGGCAACTGCGGTAATTTTGAAATTCGCGGAAATTCGGCAATTGCGGAAATTCGGCAATCGAAACAGCCGAAAATCCGAAATTCGGAAGATCGTGTAATCCAAAAATTCGAAGAATTATTTATTATTGTTTCAAATGTTCTTTCTTATTTCTGAATTTCCGAAATAAGACAGAACATTTGAATTACCGCAAATTTCCGAAAAAATAAAAAAAAAACAAACACATTTTTTGGCCATGCACAAGTCTATTGATTATCAGTGCAGCCCCCCTAAGGATGCCCACCCAGGATCACCAGGGATGCCCGCCCAGGATCACCAGGGATGCCCACCGAGGACCACCAGGGATGCCAATCAGTGCCCAATAGGGATGGCACTCAGTGCCCATCATTGATGCCTGCCAGTGTCGTGATCAGTGCTGCCTAACAATGCCATCTATTGGTGCCACCTATCAGTGTCACCTATTGGTGCCCATCAGTGCTGCCTATGAGCGCCCATCAGTGCTGCATATAAGTGCCTCATAATCAGTGCTCATTGATGCCACCTCCTCAGTGCTAATCAGTGAAGGAGAAAACGCAGTCATTTACAAAGTTTTGTAACAGAAAGAAAGAAAAAAACTTTTTATTTAATTTTCGTTTTTTTTTTTGTTTGTAGCGCAAAAAATAAAAACCCCCCAGTGGTGATCAAATCCCACCAATAGAAAGCTCTATTTGTGGGGAAAACATGATAGAAATGTCAAATGGGTGCAGTGTCACATGACCGCGTAATTGTCATTCAAAGTGCGACAGCGCTGAAAGCTGAACATTGGCCTGGGGGGTAAAAGTGCCCGGTAATACCCAGTTAGATAGACAGTACATCCTGTCATATAGGATACACTGTATACCACTATAATACTACAGCGCCACCTGCTGCATAGATAAGTATAATGTATACAGTTCACAGTACTTTACATGCTGTTGTCCTTCCAACACCCCTCCCTATTACCTATTTGGATTGATCTAAGAGTTTATCTCTGGGTAGAACCAAAAAAAATATTCCTTTGCCCCCCCCCCCCACCACGCACTGCAAGGGTTAAATGCTGGTTTATGACTAAGGGGACAGGAAAATGCACATTTACTTGCCCAATCCCTGGCTCCAACAGCAGGTAGCGCTCTAATATTCTCCACCGCAGGGCTTGTACGTGGTCTCTCCGTGACCTCATGTATTTGATGACATCACAGTGTAATGGAGAAGAGGTTTCATCCTGCAGCATGGGGGGAGATCAGGAAAGTAAAAGTACTTTTTTCTGGACCCTAGGAATAAATGAGCATTAAACCCTTACAGTGTGGGGGGGGGGGGTCCAAAAGGAGTTTTTTTGAGTTTACCTTTCACATGTGGAGCTCTCACTGGGCATTCTGGACTTCTTTTAGGTCCTCTGTCACCGAAGCTGCTAATGTTCCTGTTCATCAGTCGGATTGCAGAAGTAGACATGTAAACTGCTGAAAAATGTGTTTTTTTTCGTTTCATTCGGGTTTTTATTTTTTTTGGAAATTCGAAAATTCGGAAATTCAAAATTTGAAAAATCCGAAAAGAAAGAAAACCCAAAAATTCGAAAGAACGAAACTCCAAAATAATAACTAACTAATAATAACGAATTAATAAATTATAGGTATTGGAATTTCCTTTCAGATTTGGCTGTTAGTGAACGTAACGAATTTATCTGAAGTTACGAATTATCCGAAATATCGAATTCTGCATGTAAACGAATGGAACGGAACAAATTAATAAATAATAATTATCGAAATCTCAACACCTATAATTTGACAGTTATTCTTAGTTGGTTATCATTTCAGATTTGCGGATTTTCGTTTTTATTTTCGTTCTTTTGAATTTTCGGATTTTCATTCTTATTTTCGGATTTCCGAATATTTGGAAAAATTCAGATATTTCCGAATTAACCAATTTGTTGAAATTCAGATCGAAACAAATTGCACATATCTATCTAGAAGCTGCCAGTGCTGTGTCGGCGCTAGGAGCGTGCCTAGGTGCGCACTGTCAGTTCACAGGCGGAACTCTGCCTCAGAAAATTCTACCTGCAGTCATTTTAGTGGTTAAATTGTTTCATTGATTTTTATTTTCTTTTATCCATTTCATTTTTTAAAGAGGTTTCTATAAAGTCATTGGACCTGCAATAAAGGCTTTCATGTAGAACAAAACATGGACATTTACTTTCCAATCTCCACAATGCAAAGGCTAAGTTCACATGAGCGCCAAGAGCAGGCATTTCATCTGCGACTTCAAAGCCTCATGAATGCCTCTCAACGCTCTATAGAAGGGGTCTCCAAACTTTCTAAACAAAGGGCCAGCTTACTGTCCATCAGACTTTTAGGGGGCCGGACTGTGGCCATTGGAAGTAGAACATCTCCCATCATTGGTGTCAGTGGGAGGAATAGTGCCCCATCATTGGTGTCAGTGGGAGGAATAGTGCCCCATCATTGGTTGGTTACTGTGATTGCTACCCGTGTTAAAAAGAGTTGCTGTGGTTACTACCCCGTGATAAGGAGGGTGACTGTGGTTACTACCCCGTGATAAGGA
>BLSH010337574.1:7266-18362 GCA_018402905.1 Glandirana rugosa | reverse complement strand
ATAGGCTCCTGCGTGCATGTGCGGGACTGACGTCTCGCGGCTCCGACCACTCACAGCACCGGAGCCGCAAACCCGGAAGAATCCCCACAGGGAAGATGTCCACTCCCTCTGTGGGCACCGGGCAACCCTGCGGGGTTCATAATGAGCTAGTATGCGGTGCGGTGCATACTAGCTCATTATGCCTTTCCCTTGCAGGTTTTTTTTTTGTTTTTTTTAATCTTTCCGGCAGACCTTCCGACTATGCGCCGGGTCTTCGCCAGGACATTACTGCGCATGCGCTGTGACGTCAGCGGCTGCATGCAAGTGGAATATCGGTTTAGGAGATATTAATTTTACCCACAGGTGAGCCTTATTATAGGCCGCATTATAGGCTCACCTGTAGGTAAAAGTGCGTTTTGAGGGTAGACAGCCGCTTTAGGTGGTTAAAGCGGTATCTGCATATTCCCGATGCTCACCTATCCAGAGGATTCAGCGATGTCACACTGAGATCCTCCCATGCCCAGCCACAGCTCCAACCCGCCATGCCGCCATGTTCTTTTTGGCTGCATCAAGAGGCCCGCCGGCTCTTCCTTGGTCAGTGGCGGGGCCTCCTGATGACGCGCCGATAGCCCCGCCCCCTCCTCGTTTTCTCAATGCAAGGCTATGCCTCCTGGGGCAGGTGATGTGCCTATCCCGGGGGGGCACAGCGGGCAGTGTGCGCCTTTTTCGCCTAAGGCTAGCGACATGCAGGGGGAAGCGGGGGCCGGACATTTTTACCTAAAAAAAAAAAAAAACCATTGCGTGACGTAGAGAGGATGGAGGGCGGGGTGGAGTGGAAGAGGGTGAAGGGTCGCGTTAAAGACGAGGTGACACAAAACAGACGCATGTCTGCTGTGTTCTCTCACTTCCTGTGGGTAATGCGGTTTAGGAAATGAATTACTTCTAGAATCATCTTCCGCCTTCTCAGTCCGGATTCCCGAGCGGCCTATCAGGCCTCATGCACACTATGAAGCTCAGCAACGCTTTTTTTCCCCTACAGGGTTTTTTTTTCAGCAACAAAAACTCAGTAAAAATTTGCTTTTTTTGCACGTTAAAGTGGTTGTCCAGTTCTGGACAGCCACTTCCAGCCCCGGAAAGATTTACCCCCCTTTAGGACCAGAGCACTTTTTGCGATTAGGCACTGCGTCGCTTTAACCGACAATTGCGCGGTCGTGCGACGTTGTACCCAAACTAAATTGGCGCCCTTTTTTCCCCACAAATAGAGATTTATTTTGGTGGTATTTGATCCCCGCTGCGTCATTTCTGATCGCCGCTATAAACAAGAAAAAAAACGACAATTTTGCAAAACAAAACAATATTTCTTACTTTTTGCTAAAATACAAATCCAAAAAAAAACAATTTTTTTCATCGGTTTTGGCCGATTTATATTCTTCCTCATGTTTTTGGTAAAAAAAAAATTGCAATTAGCGTAAGTTGCTGCATTTACGAATGATGAGAATTAATTTATGGGGTTTTTATTTTTTATTTTTTACTAGTAATGGCGGTGATCTGCGATTTTCTCAGAACAGAAGGTATTTCACATATTAATACACTGTATCATACGGTTATTTATAAAATAATCATCTTTAATTACACTTTCCCTCTGTCCTAACCTCCCTTCCCGCCCTCCCTCCAACCCCTCCGAATCCGTGATCTGCTATTTTTAGCGGTACTGCGACATTGCGGCGGACATGTCGGACCATTTTGACACTTTTTTGGGACCATTGACATTTATACAGCGATCAGTGCTATGAAAATGCATTGATTACTGTGTAAATGTCACTGGCAGGGAAGGGGTTAACCTGCAGGGGGCGCCCTAAGGGTTAACTGTGGTCCCTGGGATGCGTTACTAACTGCATGGGGGCTGGGCTGAGTGGGGGAGGAGAGAGATCGCGGTCCCCATATACAGGGAGCATACGTTCTAGGGTTGCCACCTGTTCGGGATGCATCCGGACAGTCCGGGTCTTGAATCATGTGTCCGGGTTTCAGGTGGACTGAAACCCGGACATGTGATTCAAAACCTGGACTATCCTAAATGAATCAGACAAGAACGTGGCTCAGAACAGGGCCTGACAAGTGGGTGAGGGGGCACTATGCGCCACATTACTATTCTCTTTGGAGCACCCAATGGTGTCCCAGGTCTGTTAGGGATCTCCAAACTATGGCCTTCTGTGAATGTCAGATATTTACAATGCCTCATAAGACAAGAAGTTCTACAATAGCTGGACCGCCATAGTTTGCATTGATTATGGAGGTTTAAATGCGGTGACAATCAAGAACCAATACCCCTTACCCCTAATCTCTGAGCTATTCGACAGGTTGAAAGGCGCCTCCATCTTTACCAAGTTGGATCTCAGGGGTGTCGGTATCCTAGTGAGCGTTGTGAGATGTTTCTAGTAACTTCAGCTCACTCGTTTTGACAGTCCCGGGATCAACATTCTAGGGCAATGTAATTACCTCCATGAGCTACGATGGCCGTCTATGCCTCAGACTCAGGGGTGGAGAGTTTTTTCATCTCTCCTGTGATTGACATTCTGGATTGTGGGGATTACTTCCAGCAGTTAAGATGGCCGCTCACGTCTCAGACTCAGGGGCGGCCGCTGTATATAAATTTGGTAACTCAGCGGAGCGCCCTATCCCCAGACGACGTCAGTTCTGACGAAACGTACGTCGGGAGGGCGCGCTGATGTCACCATCGTGTTTTTAAAGAGCTTTTACTCTGCTTACATGCTGACACTCGCTTTTATTTATGTGAGTACCCTGTTTTTATATACAATTAAACTTTGTATGCAGTACTTCACTATTGGAGTTCTTCTCTTTTCTGTGGGAGTTTTGTGGTCACATTTGCCCGACGGAACGAGGAACGCATGGGAAGGCAGCTTCGTTACTGTGTGACCGTATGAACAGTGATCCTGGTATTACAATCCCATGCTTGGCTTCCAGCTGGGTCTGGTGAGCCCCCTCATTATCTGGTGGTGGAAGTGCACCGGGTGTCTTGTTCACAGTTACCCCAATCCTTTAGGACATTACTGTTATATGGACTTATGTTATGGTGTCTTACCCACATTTATTATTAGAGCAGCTTGATATAGTTCTATTTGTCTTCTGTTTTTTAGCTGCTGCCTATATTGGACCTTAGCGCAGTTTATTATTTTTTTTGTTCATGGATCTCAGGGGTGCCTACAATCTGATCCGGATAAGGGAAGGTGACGAATGGAAAACCGCGTTTAACACGAGAGACGGGCATTATGAATACCTGGGCTGTGTAACGCCCCAGCTGTATTTCAAAAGTTCGCCAATGAGGTCTTCAGGGATTTGCTGTATCAATTCGTGGTCATCTATCTGGATGACATTCTAATATTTTTTGGAGCGTTCTGAGGTTCTGTTTCTAGGATGCTTTGTCTCCAGTTTGGGTCTTCTTATGGATCCCGAAAAGGTCTCAGCCATTACCAACTGGCCTCTTCCTGCCAGCCTCAAGACCACACGGCGATTTCTTGGGTTCTCCAATTATTACAGGCAATTTATTAAGAACTACTCTTCTATTGCTGCGCCTATTATTGCCTTGACCAAGAAAGGCGCTAATGCCAAGGAATGGCCTCCTGAAGCTGTCGTTGCGTTCCGTGATCTAAAACAAGCCTTTGTTTCTGGTCCTCTCTTGAGGAGACTCAATCCTGGGCACGCATTGTTTATTGAAGTGGACGCTTCCTCTACTGGATTGGGAGCGGTGCTTCTTCAATTATCGGAGAATAAATGACAACCATGTGAGTTTTTCTCCAAAAAATGTTCTCAGGCAGAGAAAAATGATGCTATTGGCGATCGGGAGCTTCTTGCAATTGGCGTTAGAAATATGGCGTCATCTCTTGGAGGGTTCCCCTCACTCCATAACGATCTTCACTGATCATAAAAATTCACAGTACCTACAGAATGCTAAACGACCTTTTCCTGTTTCAATTTCACGATCAGAACAAACCTGGTTCCTGCAACTGCTGATGCACTCTCTAGGTCTTCTGACACGCTGGATGAGGAGCCCACCTCTGACCCTGAGCCGATCATTCCAACCAGGTGTATTCTTGCCCATTCCACCACTCTGGAGTCAAGATTTTAACCACTTTGCCACCAGGCCAATTCTGACCTCTCTCTCCTACATGTAATAATCATCGTTTTTGTGCTAGAAAATTACTCAGAACCCCCAAACATTATATATATTTTTTTTAGCAGAGATCTTAGGGAATAAAATGGCGGTCATTGCAACTTTTTGTGTCACCTTGGTATTTGCGCAGAAATTTTTCAAATGTGTTTTTTTTTGGAAACAAAAAGTTTCATGAATTAAAATAAAAACGGAACAGTAAAGTTAGCCCAATTTTTTTGTATATTGTGAAAGATGATGTTACGCCGAGTAAATAGATACCCAACATGCCACTCAGGAAATGGCGCCAAACTTAAAAATCTCCATAGGCGATGCTTTAAAAATGTTTTACTGCTTACATGTTTAGAGTTACAGAGGAGGTCTTGGGCTAGAATTATTGCTCTCGCTCTAACGCACGCGGCGATACCTCACATGTGTGATTTGAACATCGTTTACATATGCGGGTGCGACTTACGTGTGCGCGAGCTCGTGGGGACGGGGCGCTTTTTTTTTTTTTTTTTTATTTTACCTTTTTTTTTTATTTTTGCACTTTTCTCTTTTAAATTTTTTTTTTTATCACTTGTATTCCTATTACAAGAAATGTAAACATCCCCAGGTACTCTTTATGGGGAGATATGGGGTCAATAAGACCCCCCATCTCTCCTCTAGGCTGGAAAGACTGAGATCAGAAAAAAAAACAGCGATCTCTGTCTTTTCAGCCGAGTTCACGGCAATGTTTACATCATGTGACCCGGACGTGGCGTCATACGTCGCGCCCGGGCCTCCGAGGCACATAGAGATGACTGGTGACCATCTGGTCATCAGTCATCTCTACGCTCAACTTCCGCCAGCAACGGATCTGTTCTCCGGGCCGCCCGGGAGAAGCACCAGAGGGCGGCGGGGGGCGTCCCCTCCCGTTGCCGATAAAAACGATCAAGCGGCCGCTACGATCGTTCTCATGGTGCAGAGAATCGCACCAATATCGCACCAATATCTGAATGATGCATGTAGGTGCCGGCATCATTCAGACTTGAAGGCATGGACGTCTTTGGACGTTCGGCGGTCGGCAAGTGGTTAAGCTCTAACAAGCTGGGCCCTCTGATTCCTCCGGTATTGTAACTGCACAGTCTGCTCTCATATTGTAAAGCGCTGTGCAAACTGTTGGCGCTATATAAATCCCATATAATAATAATAATAATCCAGCGCTGTCCACGTCTGCAGCAGCGCTGCTCTCTCTCTTCACATCAAATCCTGTGAGATGGAAGCAGGAGGGCGGAGCTGGGCCACGTTGTGTGCGTCTATGGACACGCGGGCTCAGGATCGAACCTGCACAAGTGTCCCCATAACAAGAGGCTTGCTATGGGGACACTTGGAAGGAAGAAGTAGCCAACAGTGCCAGCAGGGAACCCCAGAAGAGGAGGTTTGGGGCTGCTCTTTGCAATACTATTGAATTATAAGACCTCATTCATACTAGGGAATTACCCCCCAGTGTAGGAGGCTTTAGTGTTTATGCACAAAGGGAAAGCACAGCATCCAGTCCCATGGCTGGCGGCCTGTAAAACTCTGACAACTGCTGCGGCTGAACGGTGCACCAAGTGCTACTAAAGTTTAGGGCAGTATGCGCCCAACATAGGTGTGCGCAGCCTATGGCATGAGGGTGTGCACCACAAAAGCGCAAACGTGTGTGTGTGTATATATCAGTGTTGCCAACCGCCAGTAAATTTACTGACAGTTTGTAAAAATCAGTGATTTTTAGAACGGTCTATAAATATCAGGGTCTGATAATTTGTCACGCTGTGCTGACTTTTTAAGTGTAAACCGGGCAAACTACTTGATATGGGTATTGTCAGTGTTTCCATGTTGTGTTTAAATATCAATTGTCTCAGTTTTTAATAGGAGTTCAGTTATTTTTCAGGTTGCCAGTAAAAAATGTGCTCTGCCAGTAAGAGTTTCCATGATTTGCCAGTAAAAAACACTGCGGGAGGTTGGCAACACTGGTATATATGTCAGAAGGGCAGAGGATGGTGGCAGTAGGGCAGAGATCGGTGGCAGTAGTTTATTTTTAGTTTATTTTTTTAAATATTTTTTACAATTTTGTTTTTTTTATTACTTTTTTTACAATATTATATTTTATTATTTTTTTTTACTATTTTTTTAGGAGCCCTGCTGGGGGGCTTTGGTGAAATATCAGGGGTCTAAACAGACCCCTGATGTCTCACTTTTGAGACAGAGAAAGAGACTGAGGACAGAGATTCCCCAGTCCCTTTCTCTGCAGCCAGGCAGCAGTGGGGAATCTGCACAGTACAGGGTGATTAGGGTGTGCCCAGGCACACCTGCCACCCTTTGTGCGCACGCCTATGGCGCCCAAAGACGAATGCCTGGATCGCAAGAAGCCTGCTTTCTAGGCGTTCCTCCCATCCAGCCACAGCAGCTGTCAACCGGGGTTGGATGGGGCACCTGTGCCCTCCACCCGCACCTAAACACCAGAGCTCTATGCTCCAGGGGGCTAGGCACCCAGGGTGTATGGGGCATAAGTCCTCCTAGTAACCGGTGCATTGCCTGTCTTTAGTTTGCAGAGTAGCAAAGGATGACTCCTGAAAACCCAGGTCTCAGTATCGGTGCATCAGCATATCAATGGGATGCGTGTTGTGCGGTGTCGGTGGAATGGAACGTTCGACATTTCCTCTGCACGTTCTGTGTCAGGTCGTTGGGTTCCATGCTGAACCAATAAGTTCTTTCCGGAGGCTTCGCCATGTAGGAGCCTGGAGGATGTGAAGGAGCGCCTTCATCTGCCAAACCTCCATTCTCACTGCTGTGCCCGTCAAAGAGAATGCAGGCTGTGCATGTTTATGGGGCTAAGATTATTATAATCCTCTTTAATTATTTGATGTTCTGCTTTTTTTTTTTTTTTTTTTATAAGATGTTTTATATATATTTTGCATAAAGTATTTTACAATAAACAGTTCTTATAAAACAACAAAGTTGCATTTAGTTGTGCTTTGATACATTGTTCTCTCACAGCAAGAAATGGTAATAAAAGATGGGCATAGCTTGTAGAGCAGGGGTGTCCAACTCAGTTTCATTGAGGGCCGCATCAGCATTATGGCTGCCCTCAAAGGGCCGGTTGTATCTGTAAGCCTAGATGTCCAGTGCATCCCTCTCCTGCTTCAGATGTAAAGAACCTTCCCCCCCAACCATCATCCCTGGGGGGAGAGCAGGGAAGGCAGAAAGTGCAGGGTTTGGAGGAGGACCAGAGGAGGGCTGGAATCAGCTGCCAGAGTCTGCTGAATGATGAGGCAAGGGGAGGCAGAGACAAGGGGGTTCTGCAGCTGCACAGGAAAGTGCAGGATCTGGTGGAGGAGTTCTGTCATCCTCTTTGCTGCCGACTGCTGAGACAAGGTGGGGGTGGAGAAGAGGGGGGTGCCGTAGCTGCAGGAGAGGTGTGAGGGCCACATGAATTGGTCTAGTGGGCCGGATTCGGCCCCCGGGCCTTGTGTTTGACACATGTGTTGTAGAGATAGGGAACATGAGGGGGAGACCACGGGTTTACAGGAGGAGTGAGGTACGGAAGACCTTCATCCCTAGCTCTTGGGTCAGGAACACAGTATACTATGTGCTGAAATAAACCAGGGACCCCCTTATTTTTCAACACACTTAGGTTTATTTCGGGGTTCATATGTCAATTGGTGTAATGCAGTGGTTCTCAACTCCGGTCCTCGGGACCCACTAACAGGCCAGGTTTGCAGGATAACTGAAATGCATCACAGGTGATATCATTTGCTGCTCAGTGATTGCAGAATTCTAGTCTGCACCTCCCCAAGGTAATACTTAAAATCTGGCCTGTTGGAGCGTCCTGAGGACCGGAGTTGAGAACCACTGGTGTAATGGCAGGGAAATATTTATAAGCTGCTTCCATTCTGAAAGAGATACAGAGGATCTTCTTTTTCCAGGTGAGGAGTATCATCTTCCTGGCATAAAAATACAATATACAACATACATGTAGCATTGACCCCCCTTTGGGAGTTGATGGATTTTATAGACCCCCACAGCCTTTTTACTGGTGATTTGGCCTACAGCCTCACCCAAACACTCATCACCCACCAAAGGCGACCAACAGGCAGATTTACACGTCATCCATCTTCTTTTTGCAGGTTTTATTGGCTCAAATATCTGGGGCAGGGGTCTCCAATCTACAGCCAATGGGCCAACACACAACTGGATTTTATCTGGCCTGAAGCTAGGGTCAGTGGTGCATCCTCACACATCGAGGGTTAAGGTAGGCAGAGGTTGCCTATGGACTTTGCTTCAAGTCTGTTAGGGGGACCAGGATGTAAGGGGGAACTGTGATGTAAGATGGGCTATGTTATAAGGGGGGCTCTAATGGGGTCCCTGATGCAAAGGAGGGAAACTGATGTAAGGGGGACTCTACTGGAGACCCTGATGTAAGGGAAGGCCCTGATGTAAAAGGGCTCTGCTGGGTATTTTTTCAGCCAGTGATTATTTGTAAAAAGTATAATGTGGCCCTCAGACTGAAAAGTTTGGAGACTCATGATATAGGGTTTGAGGATACCCATAAGTAGCTGCACACATTCCTCTCCATAGCATCTTCTCAGTGGACTGTTAGTATCTTTATGCCTTTGCCACAGACAAATGCTCATTTGGTAGACCATATGGACAACTACCTTTAAATATCTTCAATTCATCTCACAGAATAGTGGTGAGACAGGATACTAACTAAGCAGAATACCTTAAAAAGCTCAAAAGTGAGGGCCCTATGTGTTGTCCATTCAGCAGCAGATTCTCCTAAGTGTATCCAGGATGCCCCTCTGGGTAGCCACCTTGCTGTTTCTCCTGCTCCAACGTCCTCTCCCAACTGGGGCAAGATGCCAAGGAGGCACAGACCTCTCCTCACGAGATCTCCTTCCCCAGTTAGCAGGTCTGGGATGCAACAACAGGACCTCTATATTTACATCTTTTCCAGGCAAAATCTGAGAGGGAAGGACGCCTGGACTCACATCCTCTCCAGGCAGCAGGTATGGGAGGCAAAGGTCCACAGACACATCCTTTCCAGGCAGCAGGTATGGGAGGCAATGGTCTACAGACACATCCTCTCCAGGCAGCAGGTATGGGAGGCAATGGTCTACAGACACATCCTCTCCAGGCAGCAGGTATGGGAGGCAAAGGTCCACAGACACATCCTTTCCAGGCAGCAGGTATGGGAGGCAATGGTCTACAGACACATCCTTTCCAGGCAGCAGGTATGGGAGGCAAAGGTCTACAGACACATCCTTTCCAGGCAGCAGGTATGGGAGGCAAAGGTCTACAGACACATCCTTTCCAGGCAGCAGGTATGGGAGGCAATGGTCTACAGATACATCCTCTCCAGGCAGCAGGTATGGGAGGCAATGGTCTACAGACACATCCTTTCCAGGCAGCAGTTATGGGAGGCAAAGGTCTACAGACACATCCTTTCCAGGCAGCAGGTATGGGAGGCAAAGGTCTACAGACACATCCTCTCCAGGCAGCAGTTATGGGAGGCAAAGGTCTACAGACACATCCTTTCCAGGCAGCAGGTATGGGAGGCAAAGGTCCACAGACACATTCTCTCCAGGCAGCAGGTATGGGAGGCAAAGGTCCACAGACACATCCTTTCCAGGCAGCAGGTATGGGAGGCAATGGTCTACAGACACATCCTCTCCAGGCAGCAGGTATGGGAGGCAAAGGTCCACAGACACATCCTTTCCAGGCAAGGCCTAGAAGGGAAGGACCTTTCTAGAAGTCTCCCCAAATTTGTATCCCCTTTCCCCACCTACATCACTGGCATACGCCCCAGAGTGATTGGCCACTGCAGAATGAATATTCATAACCCACAACAGTTGATCTTCTCACTCTCTCTGGAGAATAGAGATGAGCTCAAGGTTCAATCCCAACACAAGTTTGGACCGGAATTTGGCTGTTTGGGCGTTACATTTACCCTATATTACTTCTGCTATTACACACGACAGCTTCCCACTGTTAATGGTTGTTAAGGATGCTGGTGGGTGCAGGCACTACCAAGTCCATAACGACCAGTGATGTAATTGGCCCAATTCACTTATATGGCCAGGAACCCCGGCCATGTAAACAAAGGGGCAGGCATAGTTTAATAATAAAAAAAAAACCCATCATTCGGTTCCCACCTTTTTCATAGCAGACCCTTTGTACATCCCCATACGTGGTCAATGACGTCACCTGGTGAGTGACAAGTGAATGGGTAAGCAGAGGTTTCCAATGCTCTGGGGTTATCCAAGAAAGCTGTGTTTATGTACAGACCAAGTGTTCCAATGCATCTTTCTACAACATGTGTCCTTGATTGACTGCTAGGTTGGTACATCTTAGAGGGGTTAACCCTAAAGGTCAGATTTTCCCGCTCTCTCTTAGAAGGTTGCCACCCCCTGCAGGTCATACTATATAAAAAGGAGCTCATTTGTGCCCCAGAGAGAGGTGTTGGGAAACTCTGCGAAGATGTAGGCTGTTACTCTGTTGGTCTTGGCCCCCGTCTGTGGGGGACCAGTCGGGGTTCCCTATAGGGTTGGTAACTTTCATGAACACTTAACTTCCTCTTATAGCAGTGGTTTTCAACTGCTGTCCTCAGGACCCACTAACAGGCCAGATTTTAAGTATTATCTTGGGGGAGATGCAGACTAGAATGCTGCAATCACTGAGCAGCAAATGGTATCACCTGTGATGTATTTCAGTTATCCTGCAAACCTGGCCTGTTAGTGGGTCCTGAGGACCGGAGTTGGGAACCACTGTCTTATATATAGGCTTATTGCCTTTCGTGGATTACTGCCAATCATGGACTCTAAAGCAGTGGTTCTCAACTCCTGTCCTCGGGACCCACTAACAGGCCAGGTTTGCAGGATAACTGAAATGCATCACAGGTGATATCATTTGCTGCTCAGTGATTGCA
>BLSH010337568.1:16357-36391 GCA_018402905.1 Glandirana rugosa | reverse complement strand
TATTCCATGGACTCAACATGCCTCTCAACAGATAGCTTGGGGTGTCTACTTTCCAAAATGGGGTCATGGGGGGGGGGTTGTACTGCCCCTCCATTTTAGCACCTCAAGAAATGAGATAGGCAGTCATAAAATAAAAGCTGCGGAAATTCCAGAAAATGTACCCTAGTTTGTAGACGCTATAACTTTTGCGCAAAGCAATAAATATACGCTATTTGGCTTTTTTTTTACCCGAGACATGTGGCTGAATGCATTTTGGCAAAAATTTATGACTAAAATTTAGTTTATTGTATTTTTGTAATAACATAAAGTTGAAAATATCATTTTTTTTCAAAATTTCCGTTCCTTTTTTGTTTATATCGCAAAAATTAAAAAGTGCAGTGGTGAACAAATACCACCAAAAGAAAGCTCTATTTGTGGGGAAAAAAAGGACGCAAATTTTGTTTGGGTACTGCATTGCATAACTGCGCAATTACCATTTGAAGCGGCGCAGTGCCAAATTGAAAAAAGTGCTCCGGTCCTATAGCTGGAAATCCTTCCGGGGCTGAAGTGGTTAAACAGCCTGGTAGGAGTATATATCATGTGTGCGCTGTAATATGCGTTATTTGGTTTTTAAAAATGTCTGCAATATCTGGACAGGAGGAGCCTATCAGTGAACGTTGATATTGTGTTTGTGAGCCTGTTTTGTGAGCTTGATTTTTGGGGTTTACCAATCTTAAATGTTAATACCAGTGTGTATGTCAAAATTATGTAGTGTCCTTTGAAGATATTTTATAGAGATGCCATCTTTCATGTAGTTATAGTGACAGAATTGTGAGAGTCCGTTTAATAGCTGTTCTTGGTTCCTTATTGCTGTATTAAGGCAGGTTATGTCTGATGCTTGTAGACGATGTATACTGGGGTGAGAGCTTTGTATTTCCGGGTGGTTCCCCTTTAATCTTTTGTGGTGGGGAAAGCTATCTCTCATTATTGGATTATGGTGCCTGGTGTACCAAGATGGCCACTGTTCACAGTCTTTGTAATTGGTGGTATTGAGGCCCGGTGTACCAAGATGGCCGCCACTCTTATTTCATCAAGAAAGCTGTTTTATGTGAATAATATGTCCCAATCCACGGGTTATATGACGACTCAGGGGATGGTGGTGGTAAGAAAGTCCCTTGGGTGGCCGCGGTGTCTGTGTAATCCATCCCCTTAGTCGGGTATGGGGTCAGTGGAGTGTCTAGTGTCAGGCCTCGGTAGACAGTGTGCAGGCCGGGGGGCTCCAGTGGTGTCAGGCCGCTGCGTTAATGGCTCTAAGAGGGCTGACAGGGGTGACGGCGGTGCCCGCCGGAGTACGGTGCGGCAGATGGCTGTATAATTTAGCCCGGGGTTTTAAGGGGCTGGTCGGGGCCTAGCAGTATGGCGCCTTGCCCCGGTGAGGTGATGGTTCTCTCTGCTCCTTGATCCGTTGTCGGATCCACTCGAATCCAGGCTCGGAGGAAGGGTGAAGGTGAGGGTAGTTTATAGTGTAAGATTTTAGCCTCACCTTGTGCCCTTTTGCTCGGATTCCTTTGGATGGTGCCTTGGGTCTCTGAAGCTCGCTCAGAACATGTCCGCCGCCGTGAGCCACAAGCCACGCCCCCCACAAATAGTATTATTTTCTTTGCAAATGTCACTTTTTGCTATAGTATGTCAATACAGATGCACACTTTAAAGGCAGGCCAATCGTGTTATTTAAAGGAATTTTTAGATTTTAATGTTTTACTTTAAGTATTTTTAAAAAAGAGCTGGTCCCTGCTGAGCAGAATTAAAAAGTAAAAATGTATTGCTACTTGTCCCCCAGAGCAGCTTTCCATGCCCTTTGGCATTTACAGTCGCTTGTCTCTTAGCCTGGAAAATGGTCATAGGTGATTTGAAAGATTTAGCTCAGACTGACTTCCATGGGGTTTGGAATAACATCAGGGAACATCCCACCATCCAAACTCACTGCTTGATTTTTTTTCTTTTTGCTACACCTATTATTCCCATGCTTAAAGCGGAGCTCCACCCAAAAGAGGAAGTTCCGCTTTAAGTACTCCTCCCCTGCAACATTTGGCATGTCAGTTTTGTTGCAGTGGAGTGGGTACCTAGTTTTCACAGACACCCACTCCTATTCTGGGTGGAGGTTTTCCTCTCGCCCTCCCTCCCTACAGCCTTTTGGGACAAGTCACAGGTCCCAGAAGACTGCCAGGCCATTCAGGAGGCATAGCACAACTTGCGCATGCGCAGTGGGCACCCAGCTGTGAAGTCGCAAGCTGTCACAGCTGGGTACCCACAGTTGAGATGCGAGCATTGGGTAGAGAAGACTGAGAGCAGGGGTGGCTTGGGTGAGCACATCACTGGATCCTAGAACAGGTGAGTGTGTGTTTATTAAAAGTCAGCAGCTACAGTTTTTGCCACAGAGGAGGTCTCTTGAGACAAACTTCTTAACATCACGCCAATGCACTGAGACTGTTGTAATATGTACTTTACTATAGAACATAGCGTTGATTTACTTACATTAAAGTTATTGACCTCATTTACATGCTATAATATATATACCCTACAATGGTAAATAGATAATTAAACATACATTACAAAAACAGTTAAATTGTCATATTTAGTGTTGTTTCTTGCAACAGTTTTACAGGCATTTACATTTTTCTCCTCTTTCAGAAAAGAAAACAGATATAAGGTAATAAAATGTGACAACCTGCACAATAGTGTGTGTTGAGGCTTTGCCAAAATATCTATAAACAGACAAAGAATATACAAGCCATAGGCCAAACACTCATTTGCATTCCTTTGCCTGTTCTTTGATATTACTGGCTTAAACACTTCATACTGATGAAGAGATTGGAGCTGAGTTCAGAATTGTGTTTTTAGCTAACAACGAGCAGTTTTCTGCTTGTTTTCTTTACTTTTTAAGTTCAGAAATTATTTTAGTGATGATAGTGGCTAAACTACAATGTCCGTGGCATTATACCTTTAGGCTTTATATAAATGTGAAATTTTTTCTAGATATAGTTTTCCTAACATAAAAGTTTAGTAGCTTTTAGAAACAATAAGAACAATAATATGGCTCTCTAAGCAACGGCTGGAAGAAACTTTCCCTATAGAAATTGGAGATGATTTTAGAACAATAATCTGTCCCTCTAAGCAACAGCTGGAACCTTTCCCTATAGAACTTGGAGATGACTTTAGAACAATAATCTGTCCCTCTAAGCAACAGCTGGAACCTTTCCCTATAGCACTTGGAGATGATTTTAGAACAATAATCTTTCCCTTAAAGCAACAGCTGGAACCTTTCCCTATAGAACTTGGAGATGATTTTAGAACAATAATCTTTCCCTTAAAGCAACAGACTCTACCTAGTCCAGTCAGATCGTTCTGTGCAGCAGGATGAGGTCTGCAATCTGTCCCTCAAAGCAGCAGTACTAGTATCTCTACCTAGTCCACAATCAGATCGTTCAGTAATGCAGGATGAGATGTTCTATAATATCTGCAATCTGTCCCTCACAGAGCCAGCAGCATCCTCTCCCTAAACTATCCTGAGAGCATATGACATGCAGCACAGTGACTCCAGCCCCATATAGAGGCTGTGTCACATGATGCACTGGCCAATCACATCCATGCCATTAGTAGGTATGGCTGTGATGGCTTCTAAGGGCAAACCAGTGAAACACTTGTTGATTGGCTGCTATTCAACACATGGAATCAAATACCAGAACCCTGAACTCGAACCCAAACTTTTTTTTAAATGTCCGGGTTCGAGTCCGGGTCCCGGACACCCCAAAGTTCGGTACGGACCCGAACTTTACAGTTCGGGTTCACTCAACACTAATAGTAACTGATGATATAAATAAAGTAACCGCTAGTAAAGGAAGGAAGAAGTTGTGTCATGTTTCCCAGTAAGTGAGTAGTGTTCCATCCGGTGTAATTGGCCAGACCGGCAGTCTTCATACAGTAAGGTCATCAAGGTTGCTCCGGATGTTATTTGATTTTTAGTGTCAATTAAAATTCAGATTGTCAGCATACAGTTAGAGTGCATAAGCCAGAGATTCTACCGCTTCAGGAATTTAGGCATTTGCAGGTGAGCTTTGGCGTACATGAGTTCCATCTCACATTGATTATTGATAGCTGAAATAATTTTTGGGAGAGATGGAAGATTGGGCATTTTCCAGTTTTTGGCCAGAAGTGATCTGATAGCAAAGAAAGTGTGAGATAGGACGGTCTGTGCGGGTAGTGGCCAAGAGTCAATATCTAAACCAAGCAGGAGCATTTGTGGAGATATCAAGATCGGTGTAGGTAATATAGAGGACAGGGGCTTCGAAACAGTGTTTCAAAGAGTTTTTAACTTAGGGCAGGACCACCATGTATGAAAGGCTAATGCATGTTGGTGGCATGCTCTCCAGCACTTGTTGGGTGTTGATGAATATATCTTGGCCAGTTTTTGTGGCTTGAGGTACCAGTCATGGAATATTTTTTGAGTGCCTTTCCAGTAGGTGCAACATCTAGAGAGTTTAGATTGCTATCTCAAGGCGATGTACCATTGTTGTGTGGTGAATGTACAGTTTAGTTGGTGTTCCTATTTAAGCATAGTGGGAGTTTTGGAGTTGGGGTCTGAGTTGGTGAGTATTCGATAGAAGTAAGAGATGCCTTTAGAAAGTAGGCGGGCTCCATTGTAGAATTGTAGCGTTTTTTTCATTGTTAGGTCTCTCGACCAACTTACTTTTGAAAGTATTGAACGGATTCTACGAAATTTAAAGAAGTCCTTTTAAAGGAATATTGTATCGGTGTTGGATTTGCTGAAAGGAGAGTAGCATGGAGTCGTTGTATAGGTCTACGAGTGTAGGGATCCCAGCTTTGATCCAATTCTGTATGGGGATGTCTTGAAAGATGCTATTCAGGGTTTGGAGAGGTAAATCATGCAGTAGACTCTGATGTATGCCACTAGATTGCTGTGATACTGCTTGCCATGCTCTGTGGGTAGCGTTAACTGTAGCTAAGTACGTAGATGGTTTGTGATTGGATATCAGAAGTGCCCTGAGGACCAACATAGGACACGGTGTTAGGAAAGATTGTTCTATCTTTAACCGTGGGAGTGTGGTGTCTGGTACCCACCAACTTTTGGTTTGCTCAATAATTATGGCCTTGTAGTATGCTATGATATTAGGAGCTCCCATGCCTCAAGCTTATAATGGTTTGCAAAGAGTGGCCTTGTTGAGCCTCGAGTGCTTGCCATTCCATATGAAGGAATTCAAAGTCACTTGTAGTTTGTTGAGGTGGGATGTAAGGAATGGAACAGGTAGTGGTCGAAAGGTATAGAGTACATGTGGTAGCAGATACTTCTTAGTGAGGGCTATTCTCCCAGCCCAGGAAGCTTGGACATTGCTCAGGCCTTGTATTGGCTTATGCAGTGTGGCCATCAGGCATGAAACATTGAGGTTGAGTAGTTGTGATGTTGGTGAGATTAGGTTTATGCCTTAATAGGATAGAGTGGAGTTTGAGGCCCAGGAGAAGGAGGCGAGTTGCGCAATGCTACATTTTAGAGTTGGATTAATTTGGATTCCAATCATTGAGGACTTGGAGCAATTGATTTTGTAGAGAGATGCTTTACTAAAGAGGTCTAAGGTTTGATGTAGTTGGAGCGATTGTGCGGGGTTAGTGATAGAAACAATATCATCCGCATAGAGCCCAATTTTGTGGGTGTGAGCTTCTGTGTCAATACCTAGGATAAGGGGGTTAGCCTGGTTAGATTGTGCAAGTGGTTCCATGACAAGAGTAAATATGAGTGGTGATAGGGGACAGCCTTGACAGGTACCATTAGATATTGGGAAAGGGTTTGATAATATACCTAGGCACTGGGCGTGGTGTATAGCACCATTATTGCTTCGAGAAGTTTACTGGAAAATCCAAATTTAATCAGGACTGCTCTAAGAAATCTCCAGTCAACTCTGTCAAATGCCTTCTCTGCATCCAATAAGATGAACAGAGAAGGCGTTTTATGATGCTCGTCCCACTGGAGTAGGTCTATGTATCTGCAAGTCCCATCAGACGCTTGCCTGCCATTAATAAAGCCCACTTGATCAGGATGAACTAGCCGTGGGATGACTGTGGATAAGCGAGTGGCTAGAATTTTGGCATATATTTTGTTGTCTGAGTTCAGCGAGGATATGGGTCTGTAATTGGCTGGGTTGTCAGGTGTTTTACCAGGTTTGGGGATGGTGGTGATAATGGCCTCAAGGGCTTCAGATGGGATGGTGCCCATGGTGAATGTAGAATTAAGTGATTGCAGTAAATAGGAAGCAAGTATGGCAGAGAACTGCTTATAGTACTCGTTACTAAAGCTGTCAGGCCCCGGGGCTTTGTGTAGGGGTAGGGAGGCAATAGTTTGATTTAATTCAACATGGAAAATCAGAGAGTAAGCTCAATTGTTCTTGATTTAAAGATAGTAGGGCCAGATCATTCAGGAATTTTGATATGTCAGATGGCGTGGGAGGCGTCGCCTTGTTCTTAGCAGTTAGGTTGTAAAGGTGGGTGTAAAACTGGCTGAATCAGTCAGCTATATCCTTAGGGTTAATGAGTAGAGTTAAGTGAACCCGTACAGGACTTTGGGGTGTCCGTGCCCCGAACCCGATCCCGGACATTAAATAAAAAGCCCGGGATCGGGTTCGGTATTCGGGTATTTTTGGTGCCTTTTCTATAGCTGCTGGGCAGCCAATCAACAAGCTTTTCACTAGTTTGCCCTTAGAAGCCATCACAGCCATGCCTACTAATGGCATGGCTGTGATTGGCCAGTGGATCATGTAACTCAGCCTCTATATGGGGCTGGAGTCACGTAGCGCCGCATGTCAGATCGTCTCAGATTAGAGTAGGGAGAGTTTCATGCCGGTGCTGTGAGGGAAAGATTAGCGTTCACAACCATCTCAGACTGCATTAGGGAGACCGTCATTACGGGAGACATTAGCATTCAGAACCATCTTATAGTGCATTAGGGAGATGTTCCTGTCTGTGCTGTGAGGGAGACATTAGCGTTCAGAACCATTTTATAGTGCATTTGGGAAACGTTCCAGTTGGTGCTCTGAGGGAGAGATTATCATTCTAAAACCATCTACTACTGCATTAAGGAAACGTTCCTGTTGGTGCTCTGAGGGAGAGATTCTCATTCAAAAATCTTCTACTAGTGCATTAGGAGAACAATCCTGTTGGTGCTCTGAGGGATAGATTATCATTCTAAAACCATCTACTACTGCATTAGGGAGAGGTTCCTGTTGGTGCTTTTAAGGGAGAGATTATCGTTCTAAAACCATCTACTACTGCATTAGGGAGAGGTTCCTGTTGGTGCTCTGAGGGAGAGTTTATCGTTATAAAGCCATCTACTACTGCATTAGGGAAACGTTCCTGTTGGTGCTCTGAGGGAGAGATTCTCGTTCTAAAACCATCTACTACTGCATTAGGGAAACTTTCCTGTTGGTGCTCTGAGGGAGAGTTTATCGTTCAAAAACCAACTACTACTGCATTAGGGACTGGTTCCTGTTGGAGCTTTGAGGGAGAGTTTATAGTTCTAAAACCATCTACTACTGCATTAGGGACAGGTTTCTGTTGGTGCTCTGAGGGAGAGATTATCATTCTAAAACCATCTACTACTGCATTAGGGAGAGGTTCCTGTTGGTGCTGTGAGGGAGAGTTTATTGTTATAAAGCCATCTACTACTGCATTAGGGAAATGTTCCTGTTGGTGCTCTGAGGGAGAGATTCTCGTTCTAAAACCATCTACTACTGCATTAGGGAAACGTTCCTGTTGGTGCTCTGAGGGAGAGTTTATCGTTCAAAAACCATCTACTACTGCATTAGGGACTGGTTCCTGTTGGAGCTTTGAGGGAAAGTTTATAGTTCTAAAACCATCTACTACTGCATTAGGGACAGGTTTCTGTTGGTGCTCTGAGGGAGAGATTATCGTTCTAAAAGCATCTACTACTGCATTAGGGAGAGGTTCCTGTTGGTGCTTTTAAGGGAGAGATTATCGTTCTAAAACCATCTACTATTGCATTAGGGAGAGGTTCCTGTTGGTGCTCTGAGGGAGAGTTTATCGTTATAAAGCCATCTACTACTTCATTAGGGAAACGTTCCTGTTGGTGCTCTGAGGGAGAGTTTATCGTTCAAAAACCAACTACTACTGCATTAGGGACTGGTTCCTGTTGGAGCTTTGAGGGAGAGTTTATAGTTCTAAAACCATCTACTACTGCATTAGGGACAGGTTTCTGTTGGTGCTCTGAGGGAGAGATTATCGTTCTAAAAGCATCTACTCCTGCATTAGGGAGAGGTTCCTGTTGGTGCTCTGAGGAAGAGTTTATCATTCTAAACCAACTACTACTACATTAGGGATAGGTTCCTGTTGGTGCTCTAAAGGAGAGTTTATTGTTCTAAAACCATCTACTACTGTATTAGGGACAGGTTCCTGTTGGTGCTCTGAGGGAGAGATTATCATTCTAAAACCATCTACTACTGCATTAGGGACAGGTTCCTGTTGGTGCTCTGAGGGAGAGATTATCATTTTAAAACCATCTACTACTACATTAGGGAAATGTTCCTGTTGGTGCTCTGAGGGAGAGTTTATCGTTCTAAAAGCATCTACTACTGCATTAGGGAGAGGTTCCTGTTGGTGCTCTGAGGGAGAGTTTATCGTTCTAAAACCAACTACTACTACATTAGAGAGAGGTTCCTGTTGGTGCTCTGAGGGAGAGTTTATTGTTCCAAAAACATCTACTACTGCATTAGGGAGAGGTTCCTGTTGGTGCTCTGAAGGAGAGCATATCATTCTAAAACCATCTACTACAGCATTAGGGAAAGGTTCCAGTTGGTGCTCTGAGGGAGAGTATATCGTTCTAAAACCATCTACTACTGCATTAGGGAGAGGTTCCTGTTGGTGCTGTGAGGGAGAGTTTATTGTTATAAAGCCATCTACTACTGCATTAGGGAAATGTTCCTGTTGGTGCTCTGAGGGAGAGATTCTCGTTCTAAAACAATCTACTACTGCATTAGGGAAACGTTCCTGTTGGTGCTCTGAGGTAGAGTTTATCGTTCAAAAACCATCTACTACTGCATTAGGGACTGGTTCCTGTTGGTGCTCTGAGGGAGAGTTTATCGTTCTAAAAACCATCTACTACTGCATTTAGGGACAGGTTTATGTTGGTGCTCTGAGGGAGAGATTATCATTCTAAAAAACCATCTACTACTGCATTAGGGAGAGGTTCCTGTTGGTGCTCTGAGGGAGAGTTTATCGTTCTAAAACCATCTCCTACTGCATTAGGGAAATGTTCCTGTTCGTGCCCTGAGGGAGAGTTTATCGTTATAAAGCCATCTACTACTGCCTTCGGGAAACGTTTCTGTTGGTGCTTTGAGGGAGAGATTCTCATTCTAAAACCATCTACTACTGAATTAGGGAAATGTTCCTGTTGGTGCTCTGAGGGAGAGTTTATTGTTCTAAAACCATCTACTACTGCATTAGGGAGAGGTTCCTGTTGGTGCTCTGAGGGAGAGTTTATCATTCTAAAACCATCTCCTACTGGATTAGGGAGAGGTTCCTTTTGGTGCTCTGAGGGAGAGTTTATCATTCTAAAACCATCTACTACTGCATTAGGGAGAGGTTCCTGTTGAGAGAGTTTATCGTTCTAAAACCATCTACTACTGCATTAGGGAGAGGTTCCTGTTGGTGCTCTGAGGGAGAGTTTATCGTTCTAAAACCATCTACTACTGCATTAGGGAGAGGTTCCTGTTGGTGCTCTAAGGGAGAGTTTATCATTATAAAACCATCTCCTACTGCATTAGTGAGAGGTTCCTGTTGGTGCTCTGAGGTGAGAGTTTATCGTTATAAAACCATCTCCTACTGCATTAGGGAGAGGTTCCTGTCGGTGCTCTGAGGGACAGTTTATCGTTATAAAGCCATCTACAACTGCATTAGGGAGAGGTTCCTGTTGGTGCTCTGAGGGAGGGTTTATCGTTTTAAAACCATCTCCTACTGCATTAGGGAGAGGTTCCTGTTGGTGCTCTGAGGTGAGAGTTTATCGTTATAAAACCATCTCCTACTGCATTAGGGAGAGGTTCCTGTTGGTGCTCTGAGGGAGAGTTTATCGTTATAAACCCATCTACTACTGCATTAGGGAGAGGTTTCTATTGGTGCTCTGAGGGAGAGTTTATCGTTCGAAAACCAACTACTACTGCATTAGGGAGCGGTTGCAGTTGGTGCTCTGAGGGAGAGTATATCGTTCTAGAAACCATCTACTACTGCATTAGGGGGAGGTTCCTGTTGGTGCTCTGAGGGAGAGTTTATCGTTATAAAGCCATCTACTACTGCATTAGGGAAACGTTCCTGTGGGTGCTCTGAGAGAGAGATTCTCCTTCTAAAACCATCTACTACTGCATTAGGGAAACATTCCTGTTGGTGCTCTGAGGGAGAGTTTATCGTTCAAAAACCATCTACTACTGCATTAGGGACTGGTTCCTGTTGGTGCTCTGAGGGAGAGTTTATCGTTATAAAACCATCTACTACTGCATTAGGGACAGGTTCCTGTTGGTGCTCTGAGGGAGAGATTATCATTCTAAGAAACCATCTACTACTGCATTAGGGAGGGGTTTCTGTTGGTGCTCTGAGGGAGAGTTTATCATTCTAAAACCATATACTACTGCATTAGGGAGAGGTTCCTGTTGGTGCTCTGAGGGAGAGTTTATCATTCTAAAAACAACTACTACTGCATTAGGGAGAGGTTCCTGTTGGTGCTCTGCCGGAGAGTTTATCGTTCTAAAACCATCTACTACTGCATTAATGAGAGGTTCCTGTTCATGCTCTGAAGGAGAGTTTATCGTTATAAAGTCATCTACTACTGCTTCGGGAAACGTTTCTGTTGGTGCTCTGAGGGAGAGATTCTCATTCTAAAACCATCTACTACTGAATTAGGGAAATGTTCCTGTTGGTGCTCTGAGGGAGAGTTTATCGTTCTAAAACCATCTACTACTGCATTAGGGAGATGTTCCTTTTGGTGCTCTGAGGGAGAGTTTATCGTTCTAAAACCATCTACTACTGCATTAGAGAGAGGTTCCTGTTGAGAGAGTTTATCGTTCTAAAACCATCTACTACTGCATTAGGGACAGGTTCCTGTTGGTGCTCTGAGGGAGAGATTATCGTTCTAAAACCATCTACTACTGCATTAGGGAGAGGTTCCTGTTGGTGCTCTGAGTGAGAGTTTATCTTTCTAAAACCAACTACTACTGCATTAGGGACAGGTTCCTGTTGGTGCTCTGAGGGAGAGTTTACCGTTCTAAAACCATCTCCTACTGCATTAGGGAGAGGTTCCTGTTGGTGCTCTAAGGGAGAGTTTATCATTATAAAACCATCTCCTACTGCATTAGTGAGATGTTCCTGTAGGTGCTCTGAGGTGAGAGTTTATCGTTATAAAACCATCTCCTACTGCATTAGGGAGAGCTTCCTGTTGGTGCTCTGAGGGAGAGTTTATCGTTATAAAGCCATCTCCTACTGCATTAGGGAGAGGTTCCTGTTGGTCCGCTTAAGGAGAGTTTATCGTTATAAAACCATCTCCTACTGCATTAGTGAGAGGTTCCTGTTGGTGCTCTGAGGGAGAGTTTATCGTTCTAATACCATCTACTACTTCATTAGGGAGAGGTTCCTGTTGGTGCTCTGAGGGAGAGTTTATCGCTTTAAAGCGATCTCCTACTGCATTAGGGAGAGGTTCCAGTTTGTGCTCTTAAGGAGAGTTTATCATTCTAAAACAATCTACTACTACATTAGTGAGAGGTTCCTGTTGGTGCTCTGAGGGGGAGTTTATCTTTCTAAAAACAACTACTACTGCATTAGGGAGAGGTTCCTGTTAGTGCTCTTAAGGAGAGTTTATCGTTCTAAAACCATCTCCTACTGCAATAGGGAGACATTCCTGTTGGTGCTCTGAGGGAGAGTTTATTGTTCTAAAACCATCTACTACTGCATTAGGGAGAGGTTCCTGTTGGTGCTCTGAGGGAGAGTTTATCTTTCAAAAACCAACTACTACTGCATTAGGGAGAGCTTGCTGTTTTAGCTCTAAGGGAGAGTTTATCGTTATAATACCATCTTCTACTGCATTAGGGATAGGTTCCTTTTGGTGCTCTGAGGTGAGAGTTTATAGTTATAAAACCATCTCCTACTGCATTAGGGAGAGGTACCTGTTGGTGCTCTGAGGGAGAGTTTATCATTTATAAAGCCATCTACTACTGCATTAGGGAAAGGTTCCAGTTTGTGCTCTTAAGGAGAGTTTATCGTTCTAAAACCATCTCCTACTGCATTAGAGAGAGGTTCCTGTTGGTGCTCTGAGGGAGAGTTTATTGTTCTAAAACCATCTACTACTGCTAGGGAGAGGTTCCCATTAGTGCGCCTAAGGAGAGTTTATCATTATAAAACCATCTCCTACGACATTAGGGAGAGGTTCCTGTTAATGCTCTGAGGTGAGAGTTTATCGTTCTAAAACCATCTCCTACTGCATTAGGGAGAGTTCCCTGTTGGTGTTCTAAGGGAGAGATTATCATTCTAAAAGCATCTACTACTGCATTAGGGAGAGGTTCCTGTTGGTGCTCTGAGGGAGAGTTTATCGTTCTAAAATCATCTACTACTGCATTAGGGAGAGGTTCCTGTTGGTGCTCTGAGGGAGAGTTTATTGTTCTAAAACCATCTACTACTGCATTAGGGAAAAATTCCTGTTGGTTCTCTGAGGGAGAGATTCTCATTCTAACACCATCTACTACTACATTACGGAGAGCTTCCTGTTGGTGCTCTGAGGGAGAGTTTATCGTTATAAAGCCATCTCCTACTGCATTAGGGAGAGGTTCCTGTTGGTGCGCTTAAGGAGAGTTTATCGTTATAAAACCATCTCCTACTGCATTAGTGAGAGGTTCCTGTTGGTGCTCTGAGGGAGAGTTTATCGTTCTAAAACCATCTACTACTGCATTAGGGAGAGTTTCCTGTTGGTGTTCTTAAGGGAGAGTTTATCGTTCTAATACCATCTACTACTTCATTAGGGAGAGGTTCCTGTTGGTGCTCTGAGGGAGAGTTTATCGCTTTAAAGCGATCTCCTACTGCATTAGGGAGAGGTTCCAGTTTGTGCTCTTAAGGAGAGTTTATCATTCTAAAACAATCTACTACTACATTAGTGAGAGGTTCCTGTTGGTGCTCTGAGGGGGAGTTTATCTTTCTAAAAACAACTATTACTGCATTAGGGAGAGGTTCCTGTTGGTGCTCTGAGGGAGAGTTTATCGTTCTAAAACCATCTCCTACTGCAAAAGGAGACATTCCTGTTGGTGCTCTGAGGGAGAGTTTATCGTTCTAAAACCATCTACTACTGCATTAGGGAGAGGTTCCTGTTGGTGCTCTGAGGGAGAGTTTATCGTTCTAAAACCATCTACTACTGCATTAGGGAGAGGTTCCTGTTGGTGCTCTGAGGGAGAGTTTATCTTTCTAAAACCAACTACTACTGCATTAGGGAGAGCTTGCTGTTTTAGCTCTAAGGGAGAGTTTATCGTTATAATACCATCTCCTACTGCATTGAGGATAGGTTCCTTTTGGTGCTCTGAGGTGAGAGTTTATAGTTATAAAACCATCTACTACTGCATTAGGGAGAGGTACCTGTTGGTGCTCTGAGGGAGAGTTTATCGTTTATAAAGCCATCTACTACTGCATTAGGGAAACATTCCTGTTGGTTCTCTGAGGGAGAGATTCTCATTCTAACACCATCTACTACTGCATTAGGGAGAGGTTCCTGTTGGTGCTCTGAGGGAGAGTTTATTATTCTAAAACCATCTACTACTGCTAGGGAGAGGTTCCCATTAGTGCGCCTAAGGAGAGTTTATCATTATAAAACCATCTCCTACGACATTAGGGAGAGGTTCCTGTTGGTGCTCTGAGGTGAGAGTTTATCATTCTAAAACCATCTCCTACTGCATTAGGGAGAGTTTCCTGTTGGTGTTCTGAGGGAGAAATTATCATTCTAAAAGCATCTACTACTGCATTAGGGAGAGGTTCCTGTTGGTGCTCTGAGGGAGAGTTTATCGTTCTAAAATCATCTACTACTGCATTAGGGAGAGGTTCCTGTTGGTGCTCTGAGGGAGAGTTTATTGTTCTAAAACCATCTACTACTGCATTAGGGAAAAATTCCTGTTGGTTCTCTGAGGGAGAGATTCTCATTCTAACACCATCTACTACTGCATTAGGAGAGGTTCCTGTTGGTGCTCTGAGGGAGATTTTTTCGTTCTAAAATCATCTACTACTGCATTAGGGAGAGGTTCCTGTTAGTGCGATTAATTAGAGTTTATCGTTATAAAACCATCTCCTGCTGCATTAGGGAGAGGTTCCTGTTGGTGCTCTGAGGTTAGAGTTCATCGTTCTAAAACCATCTCCTACTGCATTAGGGAGAGGTTCCTGTTGGTGCTCTGAGGGAGAGTTTATTGTTCTAAAACAATCTACTACTGCATTAGGGAGAGTTTCCTGTTGGTGCTCTGAGGGAGAGTTTATCATTCTAAAACCTTTTCCTACTGCATTAGGGAGAGGTTCCTGTTGGTGCTCTGAGGGAGAGTTAATCGTAATATAACCATCTCCTACTGCATTAGGGAGAGGTTCCTGTTGGTGCTCTGAGGGAGAGTTTATCGTTCCAAAACCATCTCCTACTGCATTAGGGAGAGGTTCCTGTTGGTGCTCTGAGGGAGAGTTTATCGTTCCAAAACCATCTACTACTGCATTAGGGAGAGGTTCCTGTTGGTGCTCTGAGGGAAAGCTTATCATTCTAAAACCATCTACTACTGCATTAGTGAGAGGTTCCTGTTGGTGCTCTGAGGGAGACTTTATTTTTTTAAAACCATCTCCTACTGCATTAGGGAAAGGTTCCTTTTGGTGCTCTGAGGGAGAGTTTATCGTTATAAATCCATCTACTACTGCATTAGGGAGAGGTTCCTGTTGGTGCTCTGAGGGAGTGTTTATCGTTCTAAAACCATCTACTACTGCATTAGGGAGAGGTTCCTGTTGGTGCTCTCAGGGAGAGCTTATCATTCTAAAACCATCTACTACTGCATTAGGGAGAGGTTCCTGTTGGTGCTCTGAGGGAGAGTTTATCGTTCTAAAACCATCTCCTACTGCATTAGGGAGAGGATCCTGTTGGTGCTCTGAGGGAGAGTTTATCGTCTTAAAACCATCTCCTACTGCATTAGGGAGAGGTTCCTGTTGGTGCTCTGAGGGACAGTTTATTGTTATAAAACCATCTACTACTGCATTAGGGTGACGTTCCTGTTGGTGCTGTGAGGGCGAGATTATTGTTCTAAATTCATCTTATATTGCAGTAGGGACAGGTTCCTATCGGTGCTGTGAAAGACAGATTATCGATCGTTCTAAAATCATCTCATACTGGTGTAGGGAGAGGTTCCTGCTGCTGGTGTGAGCGGTGCATTTCTTGCACAAAAATAAAAGTGCATCTACAATTTTCTCTTTTTTTTAAAAAAGAAGAATAATAATTTATTATTCTTTTTTTTTTGTATTAATAAATACTGCTACATAGTACATTTGTGTCCAGAATGAGGAGAGTGTCAAATAAGGGACGTGGTTGTTTTGCTGCTTGTGCCTCTGGCTTTGGTGGTATTGCTGAATCTCCTGTTGCAAGTATAGGACGTGGTCGATCTGTGCCAGCTACATGCACAAGTGAAACACCTTCCTCAGGTAGCCGACAGAACCTTCAACGTTATATGGTAGGCCCGAATGGCGCTCAACGAATGGTGAGGCCAGAACAAGTACAAGCGATAGTAGATTGGGTGGCTGACAATGCCTGTAGTTCCTTCACATTGTCTCCCACCTGGTCCCTTGATGAAAGCTCAGAGTTGGCACCTGAACCCCATGGCCATCTGTCTTTCACCCCAGCCCCTTGTAAATCAGCCAAGCAGTCATAACCCCAAGTCATGCAGCAGTCTCTTATGCTTTTTGATGACTCTGCTGCTGTGCTTTCCGTGGACCATCCACATATCCCTGCCCCAGAAGTGGAAGACATTGAGTACACCGATGCCCAACCACTTCTGTTGCAGGATGAGGACATTGAAACACCACCGCAGCACGTCTCTGATGATGATGAAACACAGGTGCCAACTGCTGCGGCTATCCTCAGTGTACAGACTGACAAGGAGGGCAGTGGTGAAGGGTGGGTGGAAGATGATGAGGTCCTAGACCCAACATGGAATGAAGGTCATGCGAGTGACGTGTGCAGTTTGGAGGAAGAGGTGTTGGTCGCACAGAGGCACAAGCACAGCAAAAGAAGAAGCAGGTTGCAAAAGCGGAAAGAGCATCCCCTAGACAGTATGCCTGCTACTACCCACCGCAGCCAGGGACCTAGCACCCCAAAGGCAGCTCAAACGCATTCCCCTGCGTGGCAGTTCTTCAGACAATGTGCTAACTACAAGACACAAGTGGTTTGCACACTGTGCAATGAGAGGCTGAAGCGAGGCACAAATGTTCTAAACCTGAGCACAACCTCCATGACCAGGCATCTAAATGCAAAGCACTTGCTGCAGTGGAATAAGTACCTCAAAATCCAAGAAAGGTCTCGGCCTCCTCCTGCTTCCTCTTCTGCTGCTGCCTCAGCCTCTTCCTCCACCTCTACAGTGCCAGTGTCACCTGCCACCCAGCAAACAGACGATGTGACAGCAACACCACCATGTCCGCCACCGTCCCCAAGCATTTCCACACGGTCCCATTGAAACTTACAGCTCTCCATCTCCCAAACACTGGAGAGAAAGAGGAAGTACCCCCCTACCCACCCGCAATCCCTGGCCCTTAATGCCAGCATTTCAAAATTCCTGGGCTTTGAAATGCTGTCATTCCGTCTGATGGACACGGACAGTTTTAAAAACCTGATGGTGGTGGCTGTCCCACAGTATGTGGTTCCCAGCCGCCACTACTTTTCCAGGCGAGCCATCCCTTCCCTGCACAAACAAGTCGGGGACCAGATCAAGTGTGCACTGCGCAACGCCATCTGTGCCAAGGTCCACATAACCACTGATGTGTGGACCAGTAAGCACGGGCAGGGACGCTATAACTCTCTAACTGCACACTGGGCAAATGTAGTGGTGGGTGGGCCTGAGGCGGCTAGCCGTTTGGCGCATGTCTTTCCGCCACCGAGGATTGCAGGGCATTTCTCTTTGCCTCCTGTTGCCTCCTCCTCCTACTGTGCTTCCTCCTCCTCCTCCTCCTCTACCACCTCCTCATCCACTCAGCATAACACCTTCACCACCAACTTCAGCACATCCAGGGGGAAACGACAGCAGGCTGTTTTAAAACTGATATGTTTGGGGGATAAACCCCACACTGCGCAGGAGCTGCGGACGGGCATTGAACAACAGACCAATGAATGGTTGTTGCCACTAAGCCTCAAGCACGGCCTGGTGGTGTCCTATAATGGGCGAAATCTCGTAGCAGCTCTGGGCCTAGCCGGTTTGACGCACATCCCTTACCTGGCGCATGTGCTGAATTTGGTGGTGCAGAAATTTCTAAAAAACTACCCGGATGTGTCAGAGCTGCTGCAGAAAGTGCGGGCCATCTGTGCGCGCTTTCGGCATTCTCACCCTGCTGCTGCTCTCGCCTGTCTGTGCTGCAGCAAAACTTTGGCCTTCCCGCTCACCGCCTCCTATGCGACGTGCCCACAAGGTGGAACTCCACCTTGCACATGCTGGAGAGACTGTGCAAGCAGCAGCAGGCAATAGTGGAGTTTCAGCTGCAGCACGCACGGGTCAGTCGCTCTGCAGAACAGCACCACTTTACCACCAACTAGTGGGCCTCTCTGCGAGACCTGTGTACCATATTGCAGTGTTTCGAGTACTCCACAAACATGGGCAGTGCCGATGACGCTGTTCTCAGCATTACTATCCCACTTCTATGTCTCCTTGAAAAAACACTTCGGTTGATGATGGAAGAGGATGTGGCACAGGAGGAGGAGGAAGAGAGGTCATTTCCACGGTTATCAGGCCAGTCATTCACAAGTGGCTCTGATGGTGGGTTCCTGCACCAGCATAGGCCATGTCAAAAATTTTCAAGCCAGGGGACAGTTCTGGAGGATGAGGAGGACGAGGATGATGATGAGGAGGAGGAGGAGGAAGAGGAGGAACCGTGTTCACATCAGGGTAGCACCCAACGCAGCTTGTTGGCATCACTGGAGCATGGCTGGGGGGATACGGAGGACACAGATGATACACCTTCCACAGAGGACAGCTTGTCTTTGCCTCTGGGCAGCCTGGCACACATGAGCGACTACATGCTGCAGTGCCTGCTCAATAACAGCCGAGTTGCCCACATTTTAACTTGTGCTGATTACTGGGAGGCCACCCTGATGGTTCCCCATTACAAGGACAATGTGCCATCCTTAATTCCCTCACTGGAGCATGATGGGAAGATGCGCGACTACAAGCGCACTCTGGTAGACGCGCTGCTGAGGGCATTCCCAAATTACACCGGGGGCTCAATGGAAGCACAAGGCGAAGGCAGAGGAGGAGAAGGAAGAGGTCGCCAATGCAGCTGTGGCACCGCCAGCACCTCAGAAGGCAGGGTTAGCATGGCCAAAATGTGGAAAAGCTTTGTCAGCAGCACGCCACCACAAACAGCACCACCAGCTGATAGGCAACATCTTAGCAGAACAGCATTCCAGCAACATGGTGGAACAGTATGTGTGCACACGCCTACACCTACTGACTGATGGGTCTGCCCCATTCAACTTCTGGGTCTCCAAATTGGCCACATGGCCTGAGCTTGCCCTTTATGCCTTGGAGGTGCTGGCTTTCCCTGCAGCCAGTGTATTGTCTGAACATGTGTTTTGTACGGCAGAGGGCGTTATCACAGACAAGCGCAGCCTCCTGTCCACCGTCAATGTGGACAAGCTAACCTTTATTAAAATGAACCAGGCATGGATCCCACAAGACTTGTCTGTACCTTGTGCAGAATAGACATTTAGACCGGCCTCACACAGCCATTGGTATCCTTTTTTTTTTTAATATGTCTCAATATTTTGGGGGCTAGCCCAATTCTAAAAAAAAACAAACAAACAAAAAACAGTGTTGGCTACCTCCTCCTCCTCCTCCACCACCGCCACTTCCACCTACACTGCCATGATCACGGCCTAGTCAACCTCTAGGCTCCTACTCCACATCCACCTCCTCCTCCCATTTTTATTTTTTTATGTGATTTTAAGTTATTTCCCTATCCACATTTGTTTGCAGGGCACTTGTCCTACTCTTACCCCCATTTTGCTTCCTTTTGCAGTCTTCTAGCCCTTTCCATTACTTTTTTCCAGCCATTTTTGTGCCCAAAAGTTCGGGTCACTATTGACTTCAATGGGGTTCGTGTTCGGGGTCAAGTTCGGATCGAGTTCGGTGCCGAACCCGAAAATTCCCAGAGGTTCGGCCGAACCCGACGAACTCGAACATCCAGGTGTCCGCTCAACTCTATTAATGAGCTTACTTTTGTTGAGGGAGGTTAAATATGACCACGTAATGTTAGCAATATTAGCCGATTTAGTTGTTTGTAGAGTTGAATGAACCCGAACTATAAAGTTCAGGTTCATACCGAACTTTGGGGTGTGCGTGACACGGACCTGAACCCGGACATTTGAAAAAAAGTTTGAGTTCGAGTTCTGGTTTCGGGTATTTGATCACGCATGTTGAATAGCTGCAGGGCAGCCAATCAACAAGCGTTTCACTGGTTTTCCCTAGAAGTCATCACAGCCATGCCTATTAATGGCATGGCTGTGATTGGCCAGTGCATCATGTGACCCAGACTCTATATGAGGCTGGAGTCACAGTGCTGCATGTCACATGCTCTCTGGGTAGTTTTAAGGAGAGGATGCTGCCGGTGCTGTGAGGGACAGATTGCAGATAGATAGATAGGTAGAGATTACTACTACTACTGCTTTTAGGGACAGATTGCAGATAGATAGATAGGTACATCATTAGAGATGGATAGATAGATAGACGTTAGACAGGG
>BLSH010337559.1:4604-22336 GCA_018402905.1 Glandirana rugosa | reverse complement strand
GGAAGAATGTCCCTTACATTGGTGATCAGTGGGAAGAATGCTCCTTACATTGGTGATCAGTGGGAAGAATGTTCCTTACATTGGTGATCAGTGGGAAGAATGTCCCTTACATTGGTGATCAGTGGGAAGAATGCTCCTTACATTGGTGATCAGTGGGAAGAATGTTTCCTTATCTAGTTAAGGGGCTCCTATATTAAATAAGTTGAAGCTGCTTTACGGCATACAAAAGAGATCCGGTCAGTATTAACAATCAGAGCATTTTAAGGAATAGTCCTAGATGAGTCATCCTAGAACATGGAATTATGGTTCAGCAAGTTTGTTTATAAAGACATCTTCAACACAGTTTACTAGACATTCGAGTGATCAGCAGAGCCTCAGATTTCTTCAAGATCACCATGGGTTCATCTTATTGCTCTCAGTTTTCTGGTGAGGTGGACGTAAGGCTCTTCCCATCGGGTCCAGTAGATCCGGAGTCCTCGGTGACAGTGCAAAATGTTTCCGTGTAATTGAGTTTCATCTTCTCCACAGTTTCCTTGGAAACTCCAACCCAGTCCTGACAGGGAGAAAAAGATTACTTTACTGACCTGCTCTGTGATCGTTTTCAATTGTCAGGAGATAATGAGCCCATGTGATTGCTTACAGTGAAAATATCAAGGCCTTAATAGTGTCTATAGGACCCATTCTGCAGAAATGTGCCTTCAAGTATTAGCAGATGTGGAGGCCCTGTCCACAGCCTTGGTTCCACAGTGATGCAGGAATTGGGTTAAAGGCACAGAGGGGTACCCATTGGAACCACAAGCTGCCTGCCACAGTATTGTTACCCTAGACACATTTAGGGACATGACAGATTAACTTTAGATACAATGTCTACCCCATGTATGCAGAAAGTCCATAACCCATGTCAGTTTTTTTACTTCCAAAATTCAACTCAATTTGTTAGACTTGCAAAACTCATCTCAATTTGTTGACTTTCATATCTCCTTTCAATCTGTTAGACCCCCATAACTCATCTCAATCTGTTGGACTTCCATAACTCATCTCAATCTGTTAGACTTCCATAACTCCTTTCAGTTTGTTGACTTCCATAACTCCTTTCAGTTTGTTGACTTCCATAACTCATCTCAATCTGTTGGACTTACATAACTCATCTCAATCTGTTAGACTTCCATAACTCCTTTCAGTTTGTTGACTTCCATAACTTCTCTCAATTTGTTGACCTCCATAACTCATCTCAATTTGTTGACCTCCATAACTCATCTCAATTTGTTAGACTTCCATAAGTCATCTCAATTTGTTGACTTTCATATCTCCTTTCAATCTGTTGGACTTTCATAACTCATCTTAATTTATTAGACTTCCATAACTCCTCTCAGTTTGTTGACCTCCATAACTCATGTCAATTTGTTGACCTCCATAGCTCATCTCAATCTGTTGGACTTCCATAACTCCTTTCAGTTTGTTGACTTCCATAACTCATCTCAATCTGTTGACCTCCATAACTCATCTCAGTTTGTTGACTTGCAAAACTCATCTCAATTTGTTGACCTCCATAGCTCATCTCAATTTGTTAGACTTCCAAAACTCATCTCAGTTTGTTGACTTTCATATCTCCTTTCAATCTGTTAGACCCCCATAACTCATCTCAATCTGTTGGACTTCCATAACTCATCTCAATCTGTTGGACTTCCATAACTCATCTCAATCTGTTGACCTCCATAACTCCTTTCAGTTTGTTGACTTCCAAAACTCATCTCAATCTGTTGACCTCCATAACTCATCTCAATTTTTTTACCTCCATAGCTCATCTCAATTTGTTAGACTTCCAAAACTCATCTCAATTTGTTGACTTTCATATCTCCTTTCAATCTGTTGGACTTTCATAACTCATCTTAATTTATTAGACTTCCATAACTCATCTCAATTTGTTGACCTCCATAGCTCATCTCAATTTGTTGACTTTCATATCTCCTTTCAAACTGTTAGACCCCCATAACTCATCTCAATCTGTTAGACTTCCATAACTCATCTCAGTTTGTTAACTTTCATATCTCCTTTCAATCTGTTGGACTTCCATAACTCATCTCAATCTGTTAGACTTCCTTAACTCATCTTAATTTCTTAGACTTCCATAACTCATCTCAATTTGTTGACTTCCAAAACTCATCTCAATTTGTTGACTTCCATAACTCATCTCAATTTGTTAGACTTCCATAACTCATCTTAATTTCTTAGACTTCCATAACTTCTCTCAGTTTGTTGCCCTCCATAACTCAGCTCAATTTGTTGACTTCCATAACTCATCCCAATTTTGGGCAAACTGTGGTTTACGTAGTATAACAAAACAAATGACCTGATGGGTATGGCTTAGCTACCCGTGTAACCCTCATTCCAGCAAAAGCTACTGACGCACCTACACCCCCAAGGAACCAAAACCCACTCGCCCCTTCTCCCAAACCTAATCCCCCACCTTCACTCCTCATGCCACACATCATCCTGGGCTGATAGCCACATTTTACTGACCCATTGTGTTGCCACTCATACATTCTTTATTTCCACTCATCTCAATTTGTTGACCTCCATAGCTCATCTCAATCTGTTAGACTTCCATAACTCATCTCAATTTGTTGACTTTCATATCTCCTTTCAATCTGTTAGACCCCCATAACTCATCTCAATCTGTTGGACTTCCATAACTCATCTCAATCTGTTGACCTCCATAACTCCTTTCAGTTTGTTGACTTCCAAAACTCATCTCAATCTGTTGACCTCCATAACTCATCTCTATTTGTTGACTTCCAAAACTCATCTCAATTCGTTGACCTCCATAGCTCATCTCAATTTGTTAGACTTCCAAAACTCATCTCAATTTGTTGACTTTCATATCTCCTTTCAATCTGTTGGACTTTCATAACTCATCTTAATTTATTAGACTTCCATAACTCATCTCAATTTGTTGACCTCCATAGCTCATCTCAATTTGTTGACCTCCATAACTCATCTCAATTTGTTGACTTTCATATCTCCTTTCAAACTGTTAGACCCCCATAACTCATCTCAATCTGTTAGACTTCCATAACTCATCTCAATTTGTTGACTTCCAAAACTCATCTCAATTTGTTGACTTCCATAACTCATCTCAATTTGTTGACTTCCAAAACTCATCTCAATTTGTTGACTTCCATAACTCATCTCAGTTTGTTAACTTTCATATCTCCTTTCAATCTGTTGGACTTCCATAACTCATCTTAATTTCTTAGATTTCCATAACTTCTCTCAGTTTGTTGCCCTCCATAACTCAGCTCAATTTGTTAACTTCCATAACTCATCCCAATTTTGGGCAAACTGTGGTTTACGTAGTATAACAAAACAAATGACCTGATGGGTATGGCTTAGCTACCCGTGTAACACTCATTCCAGCAAAAGCTACTGACTCACCTACACCCCCAAGGAACCAAAACCCACTCGCCCCCTCTGCCAGACCTAATCCCCCACCTTCACTCCTCATGCCACACATCATCCTGGGCCGATAGCCACATTTTACTGACCCATTGTGTTGCCACTCATACATTCTTCATTGCCACTAACCAGATTTATCTACATTCTTCCCAGCAACACTCAGCCTTCCTCACAGCCCCAAACGCCTCACATTTAACAACCATGAAATGATGGTTCTGAATATACACCCGTCATACAACAGGCCTACTTTTTCTAGTCACTCCACTTTCCTTAAGAACCAGAACTGGTCCTGACCTGCGTACCTGAACATTGCAACCGTTGATGAGCTCTTCAAATTTTTTCCCAGGGTTTGGAATCTGAGGAACAAGGATCACCCATATCCTGCATGGAAACAAAATGAGTAATTAGTGCAGCCAGCAAACATAGAGGGTTGCAAAGAATTGAGATATCATGGTGGTATCTGGGTTCTTTATCAGATTTGCAATACATTTTTAGGCTCGAATCAGAAGGACCCATATATGTCAGTGAATTGGTGAGGTGGTGGAATATTGGAGTCTGATGAAGCCCTTTTTGAGGCAGCTTTTAAATACAAGATGGACCCAGAACCCGGCCCCTGGGGGTGATGTCTCAAGGTCTGTAGAGGAAGAGTGTGCCAAGACCTTGCTTATGGTCCAGATATAGTTTATTGGTATGTCAAAAAATCCAATGTGATTCATGTGTTCAAAGGACACCATCATCAGGGCCCCAACACAGCCACCGATTACCATGCAAGAGATGATGATCACTGGACTTTGTCTATCAATAATAGGTAAGGGTTATTGTTAGAGAATGGTTAAGGATAGTGTAAGGCCACATTCATACCCGACCCGAGCAACTTTCAAGCGTTTTTATGTAACAGTTTTTGAGCGTTTTTAGAAGTCTATTTCGAGCGTTTTAAAGCTTCAGCCACTTTTGCTCAGCCAATAGAAAGCATTAGGGGGAGGAGATTAGGGGTAGAGAACTGCTGTTCATGTCGCACATTTTCAGGTGTTCCCATTAAAGTCTATGGGGCCCAATCTGCCAAAAAGAAGCTCATGCACTTTTTTGAGCTTTAGGAGTTTTACTTCAGGAAACAGAACTCTCAGATGTGAAGGGTCATGGGGTTTGGCTTGTTGAGCGTTTTAAGGAGAAAATAGCTCAGGTGTGAATGGGGCCTTAGATTTAGGGTTACCACGCTAGGTTCACACTAGTCCGACAAACGGACCGACATTAGGAGCACAAGTCTTCACTGGTCCGACACAAGGAAAGAGGTTCCTGTACTACTTTTGTCCGACTTTGATCCCACTTCAGCCCATTGAATATCATTGAAGTCGGATCAGAGTTGGATCATTGTCTTAACTGATCCGACTTTGGCATGCAACTTGTGCTCTGAGGATCTTGAAGGGGAGCCCCCGCCAAAATAAAAAAAAAGAGAAACGGCATGGGGTCCCCCCTCCAAGAGCATACCAGGCCCCTCAGTCTGATATGGATTTTAAGAGGAACCCCCATGCCAAAAAAACTGCGTGTGGTCCCACCCAAAATCCATACCAGACCCTTATCCAAGCACACAGCCTGGCAGACCAGGAAAGGGGTGGGGACGAGTGAGTGCCCCCCCCGAACCATGCCAGGCCACATGCCCTCAACATGGGTGCTTTGGGGCAGGGAGGAACTCTGCGCCCCCCCACCTCAAAGCACCTTGTCTCCATGTTGATGAGGACAAGGGCCCTTGCTGGTGGTTGTCGGGGTCTGCGGGTGGGGGGGGCGTATTGGAATCTGGAAGCCCCCTTTAACAAGGGGGCCCCTAGATTCTGGCCCCCCCATGTGAATGAGCATGGGGTAAATTGTACCCCTACCCATTCACCTAAAAAAAAGTGTCAAAAATAAACACAGTACACCATTTTTTAAATCAGCTCCAGCATCTTTGGCTCTTTTGCGAGGTCTTCTCCCTCTCCGCGGAGTCTTCGGATCTTTTTCAGGGTCTTCTCCCTCTCCACGGCGTCTTCGGATCTTTTTCGGGGTCTTCTCCCTCTCCACGGCGTCTTCGGATCTTTTTCGGGGTCTTCTCCCTCTCCACGGCGTCTTCGGATCTTTTTCAAGGTCTTCTCCCTCTCAGCGGAGTCTTCGGATTTTTTTCGGGGTCTTCTCCCTCTCCGCAGAGTCTTCGGATCTTTTTCGGGGTCTTCTCCCTCTCCGGGGCGTCTTCGGAACTTTTTCGGGGTCTTCTCCCTCTCCGCAGAGTCTTCGGATCTTTTTCGGGGTCTTCTCCCTCTCCACGGGGTCTTGGACTCTTTTGCGGCAACTTCTGCTCCTTTGCTGGGTCTTCTCCCTCTGTTCTTCCTTCTTCCCATGTTAACTCGACGCAATCTCCTGCACTAATACTGTCTCCGCACTGTGCATTGACTTATATTGACATGGGGCGGGACCACCCACTGATGTCAACCGGAGGCCCCGCCCCTTATGATGTCACCGTCCGGGATATGATGGGGTGGTGATGTCATAAGGGGGTGGGGACTCCAGACGGGAGATCGCATCAAGTCAACATCGGAAGAAGGAGGAACAGTGGAGTAGACCCGGCAAAAGAGACGAAGACCCCGTGCAGAGTGAGAAGACCCCGCAAAAGAGCCGAAGACGCCATGGAGAGGGAGAAGACCCCGCAAAAGAGCCAAAGACGCTGCGGAGAGGGAGAAGACCCCGCAAAAGAGCCGAAGACGCCGCGGAGAGGGAGAAGACCCCGCAAAAGAGCCGAAGATGCCGCAGAGAGGGAGAAGACCCCGCAAAAGAGCCGAAGACACCATGGAGAGGGAGAAGACCACGCAAAAGAGCCGAAGATGCTGCAGAGAGGGAGAAGACCCTGCAAAAGAGCCGAAGACCCCGTGGAGAGGGAGAAGACCCCGCAAAGGAGCCGAAGACCCTGCGGAGAGGGAGAAGACCCCGCAAAAGAGCCGAAGACACCACGGAGAGGGAGAAGACCCTGCAAAAGAGCCGAAGACCCCGTGGAGAGGGAGAAGACCCCGCAAAGGAGCCGAAGACCCTGCGGAGAGGGAGAAGACCCCGCAAAAGAGCCGAAGACACCACGGAGAGGGAGAAGACCCTGCAAAAGAGCCGAAGACCCCGTGGAGAGGGAGAAGACCCCGCAAAAGAGCCGAAGATGCCGCAGAGAGGGAGAAGACCCGGCAAAAGAGCTGAAGACGCCATGCAGAGGGAGAAGACCCCGCAAAAGAGCCGAAGATGCCGCAGACTGGGAGAAGACCCCTCAAAAGAGCCGAAGACCCCACGGAGAGGGAGAAGACCCCGCAAAAGAGCCGAAGACGCCATGGAGAGGGAGAAGACCCCACAAAAGAGCCGAAGACCCTGCGGAGAGGGAGAAGACCCCGCAAAAGAGCCGAAGACCCTGCGGAGAGGGAGAAGACCCCGCAAAAGAGCCGAAGACGCCGCGGAGAGGGAGGAGACCCCGCAAAAGAGCCGAAGACACCATGGAGAGGGAGAAGACCCCGCAAAAGAGCCGAAGACGCCATGCAGAGGGAGAAGACCCCGCAAAAGAGCCGAAGACGCCGCGGAGAGGGAGAAGACCCTGCAAAAGAGCCGAAGACTCCGCGGAGAGGGAGAAGACCCCGCAAAAGAGCCGAAGACCCCGCGGAGAGGGAGAAGACCCCGCAAAAGAGCCGAAGACCCCGTGGAGAGGGAGAAGACCCCGCAAAAGAGCCAAAGACGCCACGGAGAGGAAGAAGACCCCGCAAAAGAGCCGAAGACTCTGCGGAGGGGGAGAAGACCCCGCAAAGGAGCCAAAGACCCTGCGGCGAGGGAGAAGACCCCGCAAAAGAGCTGAAGACACCACAGAGAGGGAGAAGACCCCGCAAGAGAGCCAAAGACCCCGTGGAGAGGGAGAAGACCCAGAAAAAGAGCCGAAGACCCCGCGGAGAGGGAGAAGACCCCGCAAAAAAGCCAAAGACACCACGGAGAGGGAGAAGACCCCGCAAAAGAGCTGAAGTTACACTTCGTAGAGATCAGTGAGGGCTCTGATTGGAGGGAATGGTCACACCTCCCTTCATGCAGCACACAGGAGCATTGCTGAGGCTGTCAATCACAGGCTGTGTGCTGGAGCTTTCTCCCCTGTCACCTTTTATCTCGTGGTGTCAGGAAAACTTGTCAGAAGTGACTCATGCAGATAGCAGAGGAAGGAGGCAGCAGACAGGAATGACCCTTCGTGCTCTGGACTGAGATTAGAACACACTATAGAAGGATGTGCTTTGTTCAGATTTCATGTCTGAGGTTTACATCCGCTTTAATAATGTCAATGTTGATTGGGGGGGGCAAGGAAGGTGAAATATAAGCAGATTAAACCTTAGCTTTTACTCTTCTCATAGTAACTGGTGTTAAGGATACTCACCTCTCTTGTCCAATCACAGCCAAGAATATCACCACCAACAGCAGAGTCAACCCAACCGGGATCGCTGTGTGCATGAACTTTGATGATGGCTTTGTCAGGGGCGGCTGGTCTGAAAGTGGAAAATTCCCATAAATAAAATAAATAAATGTAGAAGATATAAAATGCATCTCTTGTCAGACCAAGGCTGGGAGATGCAGCTCTGTGTCTGCCAATGAAACGCGTCGCTGACGCAGGCTGGGTTACTGCGCCATTCTGAATGAGCAATGGAGATCCAAAGCACGTGCATTGCAGTTCACCATAACGCATGACCAGCGCAAAACCGCAAGAAATATAATAATGAAATTCATGGTAATTATAGTAATAATAATATTAATAGCAGTAATAATAATAATAGTAGTAATAGTAATGATAATAAAAATAATAATAATTAATAATAATGATAAGAGTAGTAATAATGATAATAATTGTAATGATAATAATAGTAATTATAAAATTAATAATAAAGATAACAATAATACTAGTAATAGTAATAATAATAATCATCATAAAATAAATAATATAATATTAATAACTTTATTAATAGTAATGACAAGAGTAATAATAATAATAATTGTAGTGATAATAATAATAATAATAATAATAGTAATGATAATAATAACAATAATAGTAATGATGATAATAATAATAATAATAATAATTGCAATGATAATAATGATAATAATAATAATAGTAATAATAATAATGATAATAATAATAATAATAATGATAATAATAATAATAATAATTGCAATGATAATAATAATAATAATGATAATAATAATAATAGTAATAATATTAATAATTCTAATAATAATAATAATAGTAATAATATTAATAATAATAATTGCAATAATAATAATAATAGTAATAATAATGATAATAATAATAATAAATAATAATAATAATAGTAATAATATTAATAATAATAATTGCAATAATAATAATAATAATTATAATAATAATAATGATAATAATAATGATAAATAATAATAATGTACCCACCACACACAGTGGCGTTCCTGGCCCAGGTGACGCCGTCACTCCACTCACTCCACATCAGAGAATTGGCGCAGGGCCCTATCTGACTTTTTACCTGGAAGGTATAATTCTGGCAGGTGTCAAAGCTCGGCAGGGAGGACTTGGTCTGTGAAGCCTCCTTCTCCTGGGGGACGGGAAAGTGTGGAAGTTTATACCATGGAAAATGTATACGGGACTCATTCACACGGGCGGCCAGGGAGTGGTAAAAACAGGTGGCTGAGCCGTGGTTTTACCAACAGGGGCGTGTCCAATTTTATTTGTACACTGAGTTGCATTGCCAGCCCATTTCAAAATGAAACGGTTGCCTTAGTGCATGGTGATGCGTTACATTAAGGCAGGAGTAATATTGCACCCCCATAGAGTGGAGGAGATTTAGCACCACAATGCACATTTACACCATATTGTCAAAAGTCTTAGTCTTGTCCTGACCTCAACCCGAAAGTCAAGTTCCTCCACCCCAAACTCGCTCATCCATGTCTTTATGGACCTTGCTTTGTGCAGTGGTGGGCAGTCATGTTGGCACAGGAAAGGGCCACCCCCAAACTCTTCCCACAAAGTTGGGAACATGAAATTGTCCAAAATGTCTTGGTATGCTGACGCGTTAAGAGTTCCCTTCACTGGAACTAAGGGGCCAAGCCCAAACCCTGAGGGGTCAAGCCCAACCCCCTGAGGGGTCAAGCCCAACCCCTGAGGGGCCAAGCCCAACCCCCTGAGGGGTCAAGCCCAAACCCTGAGGGGTCAAGCCCAACCCCCTGAGGGGTCAAGCCCAAACCCTGAGGGGCCAAGCCCAACCCCCTGAGGGGCCAAGGCCAACCCATGAGGGGTCAAGCCCAAGCCCTGAGAGGCCAAGCCCAACCCCCTGAGGGGCCAAACCCAACCCCTGAAAAACAACCCCACACCATAATCCCCTCTCCACCAAATGGTTTGGCCCAGTGCACAAAGCAAGGTCCATAAAGACATGGATGAGCAAGTTTGGGGTGGAGGAATCTGATTGGCCTGAATCCACCCGGTCATGAGGTGAACCAGGACTCTGCTGGCCTCTCCTCTTGAAGATGTTGGTTGTCTGGCTGTCATGCTTCTCCTCTTCTTCTCACGCTGGTGAGGGCTTCTGACTTTTCCTGGTCTGTATTTTTGTTTCAGCCCCCGTGAGAGGAGTAGGGGCCACCTTCAGATCTTTGCCTCCAATTAGCTTTGCATTGAATTGTATATGGGCTGGCAGCGCACCTCAGAGCAAGAAAAAATCTACCTGGTAAGGATGAGCTGTGCAACGTGATACAAATATAACTCAGAACACTGAGGACACATGAAGAACACAGAGGATGCATGAAGAACACAGAGGATGCATGAAGAACACAGAGGACTCATGAAGAACACAGAGGATGCATGAAGAACACAGAGGATGCATGAAGAACACAGAGGACACATGAAGGGCACAGAGGACACATGAAGAACACAGAGGACACATGAAGGACACAAAGGACACATGAAGAACACAGAGGACACATGAAGGACACAAAGGACACATGAAGGACACAGAGGACACATGAAGAACACAGAGGACTCATGAAGAAAACAGAGGACACATGAAGGACACAGAGGACTCATGAAGAAAACAGAGGACACATGAAGGACACAGAGGACACATGAAGGACACAGAGGTCACATGAAGGACACAGAGGACGCATTAAGAGCACAGAGGACACATGAAGAACACAGAGGACTCATGAAGAACACAGAGGACTCATGAAGGACACAGAGGACACATGAAGAACACAAAGGATGCATGAAGAACACAGAGGACACATGAAGAACACAAAGGATGCATGAAGAACACAGAGGACGCATGAAGGACACAGAGGACACATGAAGAACACAGAGGACACATGAAGAACACAGAGGACACATGAAGGACACAGAGGACACATGAAGAACACAGAGGACAGATGAAGGACACAGAGGACACATGAAGAACACAGAGGACACATGAAGGACACAAAGGACTCATGAAGGACACAGAGGACACATGAAGAACACAGAGGACACATGAAGGACACAGAGGACACATGAAGAACACAGAGGACACATGAAGGACACAAAGGACACATGAAGGACACAGAGGACACATGAAGAGCACAGAGGACACATGAAGGACACAGAGGACTCATGAAGAAAACAGAGGACACATGAAGGACACAGAGGACACATGAAGGACACAGAGGACGCATTAAGAGCACAGAGGACACATGAAGAACACAGAGGACTCATGAAGAACACAGAGGACTCATGAAGGACACAGAGGACACATGAAGAACACAGAGGACTCATGAAGAACACAGAGGACACATGAAGGACACAGAGGACACATGAAGAACACAGAGGACTCATGAAGAACACAGAGGACTCATGAAGGACACAGAGGACACATGAAGAACACAGAGGACACATGAAGAACACAGAGGACTCATGAAGAACACAGAGGACACATGAAGAACACAGAGGACTCATGAAGAACACAGAGGACTCATGAAGGACACAGAGGACACATGAAGAACACAGAGGACACATGAAGAACACAGAGGACTCATGAAGAACACAGAGGACTCATGAAGAACACAGAGGACTCATGAAGGACACAGAGGACACATGAAGAACACAGAGGACACATGAAGAACACAGAGGACTCATTAAGAACACAGAGGACTCATGAAGAACACAGAGGACACATGAAGGACACAGAGGACACATGAAGAACACAGAGGACTCATGAAGGACACAGAGGACACATGAAGAACACAGAGGACACATGAAGAACACAGAGGACACATGAAGGACACAGAGGACTCATGAAGAAAACAGAGGACACATAAAGGACACATAGGACTCATGAAGAACACAGAGGACACATGAAGAACACAGAGGACTCATGAAGAACACAGAGGGCTCATGAAGGACACAGAAGACACATGAAGAACACAGAGGACTCATGAAGAACACAGAGGACTCATGAAGGACACCGAGGACACATGAAGAACACAGAGGACACATGAAGGACACAAAGGACACATGAAGGACACAGAGGACTCATGAAGAACACAGAGGACACATGAAGGACACAGAGGACTCATGAAGAACACAGAGGACACATGAAGAACACAGAGGACTCATGAAGAACACAGAGGACTCATGAAGAACACAGAGTACACACGAAGAACACAGAGGACTCATGAAGAACACAGAGGACTCATGAAGGACACAGAGGACACATTAAGAACACAGAGGACTCATGAAGAACACAGAGGACTCATGAAGAACACAGAGGACACATGAAGGACACAGAGGACTCATGAAGGACACAAAGGACACATGAAGGACACAGTGGACTCATGAAGAACACAGAGGACACATGAAGGACACAGAGGACTCATGAAGAACACAGAGGACACATGAAGAACACAGAGGACTCATGAAGAACACAGAGGACACATGGAGGACACAGAGGACTCATGAAGGACACAAAGGACACATGAAGGACACAGAGGACTCATGAAGAAAACAGAGGACACATGAAGGACACATAGGACTCATGAAGAACACAGAGGACACATGAAGAACACAGAGGACTCATGAAGGACACAGAGGACACATGAAGAACACAGAGGACACATGAAGGACACATAAAGGACACAGAGGACTCATGAAGAACACAGAGGACACATGAAGGACACAAAGGACACATGAAGAACACAGAGGACACATGAAGGACACAGAGGACTCATGAAGAACACAGAGGACACATGAAGGACACAAAGGACTCATGAAGAACACAGAGGACACATGAAGGACACAGAGGACACAAAGGACACATGAAGAACACAAAGGACACATGAAGGACACAGACTACTCATGAAGAACACAGAGGACACATGAAGGACACATAGGACTCATGAAGAACACAGAGGACTCATGAAGAACACAGAGGACACATGAAGGACACAGAGGACACATGAAGGACACAGAGGACACACATCACTGTGCCCCACATAGTGTCACACTTGTGCAGAAAATGCATTGTGTGAATGGGCCCTTGATGATTGACCCCACAATGCAGATAGTTCCAGGATGCAGAGATGAGCTGGCCCACTCACACAAACGTGGCACCAACCTGCACACAGACATGTGGTACCGACCTGCACACAGACACGTGGTACCAGCCTGCACACAGACACATAGTACCGACCTGCACACAGACATGTGGTATCAGCCTGCACAAAGACACGTGGTACCGACCTGCACCGTGGTACCGACCTGCACACAGACACGTGGTACCGACCTGCACACAGACACGTGGTACCAGCCTGCACACAGACACGTGGTACCGACCTGCACCGTGGTACCGACCTGCACACATTGCTATGAATGGGTCAGAGAAGATTGTATGAAACCTCTAACATCTGAATGTTTATTACCGTCCAACTGTCGCTGGCCATAGACCGATGTCTCACTCGGTAAACCACGCAGTGCGGGGGAATTGTACCGAACGACTGTTCCCACCTAAGGATCAGCTCCAAATTGTTTGTGGTTTCTGTGGTCAGGTTATGAGGAGGGTCCATCTTCACTGCAAGAAAAAATAAAAGACACATGAAAAGAATGCTGAAAAAAGGGAAACTCTTGCTTGCACTCCTCCTGCCTGCAGCAGACTGATGACATCATTTCAGCCTGGGCAACGCCACTTTTGGGAGGTGCAGTTAGCTTTTCTGCCTGTAGGTGGCTCTGTGCCATTACTACCTGGAAAGGGAATTGAACCCTTAGAGATTTCATACAGTGCCTTGAGAGGAGAAGCCCCTCGCTTCAGCTGGTGACGGGACGCCGATTCTGACGGAACACCGGGGCCATTGCTTCTCCTCCCAGCCGAATAGGAAGTGGGTCCTAAGACTCCTTGGCCAATTGGGTCTCAAAACCCGCCTTCTGATTGGCCCGGAGGAGAAGCAGGAAGACATTCGTGAATATTAATACGCTAATGTTACACAAGTGGGTGGGCTCAGGGCGCAGTGCTCTGCGCCCCAAGCGCACCCTTTTTTGAAGCCAATTAGAGCCTCAGGTTCTAATCATGTGATTCTAAAAAAAAAAACCCATTGGAATCCATGCGTCCGGCGCCCTGCATGTAGCTTAGGGGTCGGATGCAAGGATTAGGGGGGCAGTGCCCCTGCTCCGCTAATGGAGCGGCCACCACTGGAACCTACGTCACATTGATGCGCTTTTGGCGAGTGCATGGTTGGGGGCAGGAACCTGCTTGTGAGGGAGAGAGCAGAAGCCGCCCTCTGGGAACGCAGTTGATGCAATGACTGGCAGGGCCGTCTTTAACGCAGGGCAAAAGGTGCAGCTGCCCCGGGCCCAGTCACTGTTGTGGGGTCCAAAGCAGCTGCCCCTTGAGCCCACAAATAGGCGATAAGTAAATTTTGGAGGGCCAAAGTAAATGTTTGACAACCAGTATTAAAGACGGCCCTGATGACTGGTGCTTGTTTGTGCTGCACCTCAACAAAGATTCATATAAAGGGCACCCTGCATTATACAGAGCGTGTGGCTGGTGACTCCCAACTCGAGGTGCCTCATTTAGGCCCCGCCTACACCCCTACCCCTCTATGTTGTGGAGATGAAAATAAGAAAGGGTGTTCTGTAGTCTTGTCCTAGGATGACAGCACCATGTAATGCTACCCGTCAAGGTGAGTTTATTTTATCAGGAACACTATACCAATATGAAGTTGGGTCTTCCTTCGTTGTTCATGCCATGGATTTCACTTTCCACAAACATTTCACATTTGGTTCTGGGTTCATGCGATTCATCACCCAGTTTCTAAAGATTTCTCACCTCTATATCTCCAATTTTACCACATCCTAGGAGGTATATGATAGGATTCAGGGACTGGCCTAACGTCTGTGTGTCTCAGCAAAAATGGAGATTCGTCAAACCGGGAGACCACAGAGGACGCATGAAGAACACAGCCTTGGGCTGTGCCCACTGCAACCTCAGCTTTTAGGAAGCCAACATGGACTTCTGGTGTTGTACCCCATCCACCTCAATGTTCCATGTGTTGTACATTCTTCCAGCCTTGGTGACCCAGTGCCCACTGCAGCCTCAGCTTTTAGGAAGCCAACATGGACGTCTGATGTTGTAGCCCATCCACTTCAATGTTCCACATATGTTGTATATTCTTCCAGCCTTGGGGACCCAGTGCCCACTGCAGCCTCAGCTTTTAGGAAGCCAACATGGACGTCTGATGTTGTACCCCATCCACCTCAATGTTCCACATATGTTGTATATTCTTCCAGCCTTGGTGACCCAGTGCCCACTGCTGCCTTGGGTTTCAGGAAGCCAACATGGTCTTCTGATGTTGTAGCCCATTCACCTCAATGTTCCATGTGTTGTACATTCTTCCAGCCTTGGTGATCTTTTGCCCACTGCCACCTTGGCTTTCAGGAAACTGACATGGTCTTCTGATGTCTGATAGCCCATCCCCCTTAATGTTCCAAATGTTGTATATTCTTCCAGCTTTGATGATCCTGTGCCCACTGCTGCCTTGGCTTTCAGGAAGCCACAATGGTCTTCTGAGATTGTAGCCCATCTACTTCAAGGTTCCAAATGTTGTACATTCTTCCAGCCTTGGTGATCCTGTGCCCACTGCTACCTTGGCTTTCAGGAAGCCAACATGGTCTTCTGAGGTTGTAGCCCATTCACCTCAATGTTCCATATGTTGTACATTCTTCCAGCCTTGGTGATCCTTTGCCCACTGCCACCTTGGCTTTCAGGAAACTGACATGGTCTTCTGATGTCTGATAGCCCACCCCCTTAATGTTCCAAATGTTGTATATTCTTCCAGCTTTGATGATCCTGTGCCCACTGCTGCTTTGGCTTTCAGGAAGCCACAATGGTCTTCTGAGGTTTTAGCCCATCTACTTCAAGGTTCCAAATGTTGTACAATTTTCCAGCCTTGATGATCCTGTGCCCACTGCTACCTTGGCTTTCAGGAAGCCAACATGGTCTTCCGATGTTTTAGCCCATCTACTTCAAGGTTCGAAATGTTGTATATTCTTCCAGCCTTGGTGATCCTGTGCCCACTACTGCCTTGGGTTTCAGGAAGCCACCATGGTCTTCTGATGTTGTAGCCCACCCCCTTAATGTTCCATGTGTTGCACATTCTTCTAGCCTTGATGATCCTTTGCCCACTGCTGCCTTGGCTTTCAGGAAGCCACCATGGTCTTCTGATGTTGTAGCCCACCCCCTTAATGTTCCATGTGTTGCACATTCTTCTAGCCTTGATGATCCTTTGCCCACTTCTGCATTGGCTTTAAGGAAGCCACCATGGTCTTCTGATGTTGTAGCTCATTCACCTCAAAGTTCCACATGTTGTTCCAGGCTTAGCGATCCTGTGCCCACTCACGCCTGGGCTTTTTGTTCCTCACTGAGAGGGACCCAATGTGGTTGGGTGTAGCCCACCTGCCTCAAGGTTCCATGAGCTGTATGTGCATTGTGAGATGCGTTTGTCAGATGACATGGCCATGCACATGTACATATATGACATGAAGCCAGCTTACAATTTAGGAATATATCTCCTTCAAGCCTGAGTTTAGTTCATTTTTATTTTAATCAGCACAAGGGACGTTACTTACATTCAATGAGAAGTCCCCCTTGTGCTGATGCTGACTGTCTTAGTTGAAATCTTCCATCCTCTGTCTCCTCCTATACCCCTCAGCAGTGATCTTTTGGTGCTGCCTCCTGACCTGTCCTAGGCGCTCTTCAAGAGTGACGACCACGCCCGCCCTTTCCACCTCGTTCCTCCATCCATAGAAGCCTACTATATCTTCCAGCAATGAAAAGCATCCTATGAATGGAAGACATTCTTCAACTTTCCTCCATTCATAGAAGCTGTGCTATAGATTCCAACAATGAAAGGCACTCTGTCAATAGGGTAGGTGGACCTTTCATTCATCCTCCTGTCCTCCATTCCTAGAGCAGCACAATGGTGAGGTCCCCTGATCATAACACCGTTCTCCAACGTCCTTCATTACAGCCCACCCCTCTTCTAGTCACAGTGACTCCCTGCCGACCCCCCTCCATACCACAACACCTTCTCTCCTCCAGTCACAGACCATCCCACCCATCCCTGTCCCTGGTCACTGTACCCTACCTTCCAGACCACAACACCTCCAAACTCAACCCTTTCCTCCTGCCTCCTCATACCACCTCTATTCTATTCACCATTCAACCCCTCCTACCCATCCCCCGCATCCTAATTCATTACACTGTGCCATGGCCCTTTCACCAACCAGATCATGGTACCTACCTTCCATCTCAATCACCCCCCCCCTTCTGCGGGGTGGAGGGCACAGGTTGGCATCTTCTCTCTGGGCGCTGGGTGACCTTGCCCTGCCACTGGTTAGTACAAACATACTAAGCACTAAGCTTGTGCATAAATATTCCCACCAGTCCGTCCTGCACCAACGATCACGCCACAGATTTCCCACCAGCCCGTCTTGCACCAACGGTCACGCCATGGATTTCCCACCAGCCCTTCCTGCACCAATGATCACGCCACAGATTTCCCACCAGCCCGTCCTGCACCAACGATCACGCCATGAATTTCCCACCAGCCCATCCTGCACCAATGATCACGCCACAGATTTCCCACCAGCCCGTCCTGCACCAACGATCACGCCATGAATTTCCCACCAGCCCGTCCTGCACCAACGATCATTTAGCCACCGTACTAGCAACCACGTCCTGCCCGACCACCCTTTA
>BLSH010337558.1:2613-12627 GCA_018402905.1 Glandirana rugosa | reverse complement strand
TGCCTCCAACAATCCCAGAAATACTCAGACCGGCCCGCCTGCCTCCAACAATCCCAGAAATACTCAGACCGGCCCGTCTGCCATCAACAATCCCAGAAATACTCAGACCGGCCCGTCTGCCATCAACAATCCCAGAAATACTCAGACCGGCCCGCCTGCCTCCAACAATCCCAGAAATACTCAGACCAACCCGTCTGCCACCAACAACCCCAGAAATACTCAGACCGGCCCTTCTACCACCAACAATCCCAGAAATACTCAGACCGGCCCTTCTACCACCAACAATCCCAGAAATACTCAGACCGGCCCGCCTGCCTCCAACAATCCCAGAAATACTCAGACCGCCCCGCCTGCCTCCAACAATCCCAGAAATACTCAGACCGGCCCGCCTGCCTCCAATAATCCCAGAAATACTCAGACCGGCCCGTCTACCACCAACAATCCCAGAAATACTCAGACCGGCCCGTCTGCCACCAACAATCCCAGAAATACTCAGACCGGCCCGTCTGCCATCAACAATCCCAGAAATACTCAGACCGACCCGTCTGCCATCAACAATCCCAGAAATACTCAGACCGGCCCATCTGCCACCAACAATCTCAGAAATACTCAGACCGGCCCGTCTGCCACCAACAATCCCAGAAATACTCAGACCGGCCCGTCTGCCACCAACAACCCCAGAAATACTCAGACCGACCCGTCTGACCCCAACAATCCCAGAAATACTCAGACCGGCCCGTCTGCCATCAACAATCCCAGAAATACTCAGACCGACCCGTCTGCCACCAACAATCCCAGAAATACTCAGACCGGCCCTTCTGCCACCAACAATCCCAGAAATACTCAGACCGGCCCATCTGCTGCCAACAATCCCAGAAATACTCAGACCGGCCCATCTGCTGCCAACAATCCCAGAAATACTCAGACCGGCCCGTCTGCCATCAACAATCCCAGAAATACTCAGACCGACCCGTCTGCCATCAACAATCCCAGAAATACTCAGACCGACCCGTCTGCCACCAACATTCCCAGAAATACTCAGACCGGCCCTTCTGCCACCAACAACCCCAGAAATACTCAGACCGGCCCGTCTGCCACCAACAATCCCAGAAATACTCAGACCGGCCCATCTGACACTAACAATCCCAGAAATACTCAGACCGGCCCATCTGCCACCAACAATCCCAGAAATACTCAGACCGGCCCATCTGACACTAACAATCCCAGAAATACTCAGACCGGCCCTTCTGCCACCAACAACCCCAGAAATACTCAGACCGGCCCGTCTGCCACCAACAATCCCAGAAATACTCAGACCGGCCCATCTGACACTAACAATCCCAGAAATACTCAGACCGGCCCGTCTGCCACCAACAATCCCAGAAATACTCAGACTGGCCCCCGTCTGCCATCAACAATCCCAGAAATACTGAGACCGACCCGTCTGCCACCAACATTCCCAGAAATACTCAGACCGGCCCGTCTGCCATCAACAATCCCAGAAATACTCAGACCGGCCCCCGTCTGCCATCAACAATCCCAGAAATACTGAGACCGGCCCGTCTGCCACCAACAATCCCAGAAATACTCAGACCGGCCCGTCTGCCATCAACAATCCCAGAAATACTAAGACCGGCCCTTCTGCCACCAACAATCCCAGAAATACCCAGACCGGCCCGTCTGCCACCAACAATCCCAAAAATACTCAGACCGGCCCTTCTGCCACCAACAATCCCAGAAATACTCAGACCGGCCCTTCTGCCACCAACAATCCCAGAAATACTCAGACCGGCCCGTCTGCCACCAACAATCCCAGAAATACTCAGACCGGCCCGTCTGACACCAACAATCCCAGAAATACTCAGACCGGCCCGTCTGACACCAACAATCCCAGAAATACTCAGACTGGCCCGTCTGCCACCAACAATCCCAGAAATACCCAGACCGGCCCGTCTGCCACCAACAATCCCAGAAATACTCAAACCGGCCCGTCTACCACCAACAATCCCAGAAATACTCAGACCGGCCCTTCTGCCACCAACAATCCCAGAAATACTCAGACTGGCCCCCGTCTGCCATCAACAATCCAGAAATACTCAGACCGGCCCGTCTGCCACCAACATTCCCAGAAATACTCAGACCGGCCCGTCTGCCACCAACAATCCCAGAAATACTCAGACCGGCCCTTCTGCCACCAACAATCCCAGAAATACTCAGACCAGCCCCCGTCTGCCATCAACAATCCCAGAAATACTGAGACCGGCCCGTCTGCCACCAACAATCCCAGAAATACTCAGACCGGCCCGTCTGCCATCAACAATCCCAAAAATACTCAGACCGGCCCTTCTGCCACCAACAATCCCAGAAATACCCAGACCGGCCCGTCTGCCACCAACAATCCCAGAAATACTCAGACCGGCCCGTCTGCCACCAACAATCCCAGAAATACTCAGACCGGCCCTTCTGCCACCAACAATCCCAGAAATACTCAGACCGGCCCGTCTGCCACCAACAATCCCAGAAATACTCAGACCGGCCCGTCTACCACCAACAATCCCAGAAAAACTCAGACCGGCCCGTCTGACACCAACAATCCCAGAAATACTCAGACCGACCCGTCTGCCACCAACAATCTCAGAAATACTCAGACCGACCCGTCTGCCATCAACAATCCCAGAAATACTCAGACCGGCCCTTCTGCCACCAACAATCCCAAAAATACTCAGACCGACCCGTCTGCCACCAACAATCTCAGAAATACTCAGACCGACCCGTCTGCCATCAACAATCCCAGAAATACTCAGACCGGCTCTTCTGCCACCAACAATCCCAGAAATACTCAGTCCGGCCCCCGTCTGCCATCAACAATCCCAGAAATACTCAGACCGACCCGTCTGCCATCAACAATCCCAGAAATACTCAGACCGGCCCGTCTGACACCAACAATCCCAGAAATACTCAGACCGGCCCGTCTGCCACCAACATTCCCAGAAATACTCAGACCGACCCGTTGCCACCAATAATCCCAGAAATACTCAGACCGGCCCGTCTGACACCAACAATCCCAGAAATACCCAGACCGGCCCGTCTGACACCAACAATCCCAGAAATACTCAGACCGGCCCTTCTGCCACCAACAATCCCAGAAATACTCAGACCGGCCCCCGTCTGCCATCAACAATCCCAGAAATACTCAGACCGACCCGTCTGCCACCAACAATCCCAGAAATACTCAGACCGGCCCGTCTGACACCAACAATCCCAGAAATACTCAGACCGGCCCGTCTGCCATCAACAATCCCAGAAATACTCAGACCGGCCCTTCTGCCACCAACAACCCCAGAAATACTCAGACCGGCCTGCCTGCCTCCAACAATCCCAGAAATACTCAGACCGGCCCGTCTGACACCAACAATCCCAGAAATACTCAGACCGTCCCGTCTGCCATCAACAATCCCAGAAATACTCAGACCGGCCCGCCTGCCTCCAACAATCCCAGAAATACTCAGACCAACCCGTCTACCACCAACAACCCCAGAAATACTCAGACCGGCCCGTCTAACACCAACAATCCCAGAAATACTCAGACTGGCCCGTCTGCCACCAACAATCCCAGAAATACTCAGACCGGCCCGTCTGCCACCAACAATCCCAGAAATACTCAGACCGGCCCGCCTGCCTCCAACAATCCCAGAAATAATCAGACCGGCCCGCCTGCCTCCAACAATCCCAGAAATACTCAGACCGGCTCGCCTGCCTCCAACAATCCCAGAAATACTCAGACCGGCCCGTCTGACACCAACAATGCCAGAAATACTCAGACCGGCCCGTCTGCCATCAACAATCCCAGAAATACTCAGACCGGCCCGTCTGCCACCAACAATCCCAGAAATACTCAGACCGGCCCGTCTGCCACCAACAACCCCAGAAATACTCAGACCGTCCCGTCTGCCATCAACAATCCCAGAAATACTCAGACCGGCCCTTCTGCCACCAACAACCCCAGAAATACTCAGACCGGCCTGTCTGCCACCAACAATCCCAGAAATACTCAGACCGGCCTGTCTGCCATCAACAATCCCAGAAATACTCAGACCGGCCCGTCTGCCACCAACAATCCCAGAAATACTCAGACCGGCCTGTCTGCCATCAACAATCCCAGAAATACTCAGACCGGCCCGCCTGCCTCCAACAATCCCAGAAATACTCAGACCGGCCCGTCTGCCACCAACAATCCCAGAAATACTCAGACCGGCCCTTCTGCCACCAACAATCCCAGAAATACTCAGACCGGCCCGTCTGCCATCAACAATCCCAGAAATACTCAGACCGACCCGTCTGCCATCAACAATCCCAGAAATACTCAGACCGGCCCGCCTGCCTCCAACAATCCCAGAAATACTCAGACCGGCCCGTCTGCCACCAACAACCCCAGAAATACTCAGACCGACCCGTCTGCCACCAACAATCCCAGAAATACTCAGACCGGCCCGTCTGCCACCAACAATCCCAGAAATACTCAGACCGCCCGGTCTGACACCAACAACCCCAGAAATACTCAGACCGGCCCGTCTGATACCAACAATCCCAGAAATACTCAGACCGACCCGTCTGACACCAACAATCCCAGAAATACTCAGACCGGCCCTTCTGCCACCAACAACCCCAGAAATACTCAGACCGACCCGTCTGCCACCAACATTCCCAGAAATACTCAGACCGGCCCGTCTGACACCAACAATCCCAGAAATACTCAGACCGGCCCGTCTGCCATCAACAATCCCAGAAATACTCAGACCGGCCCGCCTGCCTCCAACAATCCCAGAAATACTCAGACCGACCCGTCTGACACCAACAATCCCAGAAATACTCAGACCGGCCCGTCTACCACCAACAATCCCAGAAATACTCAAACCGGCCAGTCTGCCACCAACAACCCCAGAAATACTCAGACCGGCCCGTCTGACACCAACAATCCCAGAAATATTAGCAATTTGTGTTACCAAGCAACTGAACAGGTGTACCTAATAAAGTGGCCAGTGAGTGTGCATTCCCCTTTAAGAGCGCCGTCCGGCCCCCCAGCCCCCTGTATCTGGGGCCCTGCACCCTAAATGAATGCCAGACATGGGAATGGAGATTACTAAAGAGTTTGGCACATGAAAAAGTGCAAAGAAATAAATAAATGAGCAGCACCAGGAAATACAAGGAATGTCCAATGTATCAGGAATACAAATAATATCAGGGTACCATGTGATCACTGTGACCAATCACAGCAGATCACACGGCAGCTGTAAACAATGGATGCCTTCCCTTTCATGACATTTATTGTGCTGTTAGCTGCGATTGGTCACAGTGATCACATGGTACCAGCACGGCCAATCCCAGCCCATCTGTACCATGTGATTAGCTGTGGCTGATGGCAGCTGATCCCAACAAAACAAACATTCAGTAGAATGCTTGCTTATAGCAATGAAATTCATTGCTATAAGCAATCTTAACCGGTTCCCGACCTCCTCGCGTACAGAGTGGCAGCGCCCCGCCGTCTATAAACGGCGACTCGCGAGTGATCAACTGCCAATAAAGCATTACCCTCTGGTGAGTGTGACTTTGACCAACTGCCAATTATGCATTACCCTCTGGTGAGTGTGACTTTGATCAACTGCCAATTATGCATTACCCTCTGGTGAGTGTGACTTTGATCAACTGCCAATTATGCATTACCCTCTTGTGAGTGTGACTTTGATCAACTGCCAGTAAAGCATTACCCTCTGGTGAGTGTGACTTTGACCAACTGCCAATTATGCATTACCCTCTGGTGAGTGTGACTTTGATGAAGTGCCAGTAAAGCATTACCCTCTGGTGAGCGTGACTTTGATCAACTGCCAGTAAAGCATTACCCTCTGGTGAGTGTGACTTTGATGAAGTGCCAGTAAAGCATTACCCTCTGGTGAGTGTGACTTTGACCAACTGCCAATTATGCATTACCCTCTGGTGAGTGTGACTTTGATGAAGTGCCAGTAAAGCATTACCCTCTGGTGAGTGTGACTTTGATCAACTGCCAGTAAAGCATTTCCCTCTGGTGAGTGTGACTTTGATGAAGTGCCAGTAAAGCATTACCCTCTGGTGAGTGTGACTTTGATCAACTGCCAATTAAGCATTTCCCTCTGGTGAGTGTGACTTTGATCAACTGCCAGTAAAGCATTACCCTCTGGTGAGTGTGACTTTGATGAAGTGCCAGTAAAGCATTTCCCTCTGGTGAGTGTGACTTTGACCAACTGCCAATTAAGCATTACACTCTTGTGGGTGTGGCTTTGATCAACTGCCAATTCAGCATTTCCCTCTGGTGAGTGTGACTTTGATCAACTGCCAATTAAGCATTACCCTCTGATGAGTGTGACTTTGACCAACTGCCAATTAAGCATTACCCTCTTGTGGGTGTGGCTTTGATCAACTGCCAATTAAGCATTACCCTCTGGTGAGTGTGACTTTGATGAAGTGCCAATTAAGCATTACCCTCTTGTGGGTGTGGCTTTGATCAACTGCCATTTATGCATCACCCTCTGGTGAGTGTGACTTTGACCAACTGCCAATTATGCATTTCCCTCTGGTGAGTGTGACTTTGACCAACTGCCAATTAAGCATTTCCCTCTGGTGAGTGTTGAGCCAAACGGGAGTCACAGATTTTGTTGATTGGATTCACGGAGCATAAAGATATTATTTGCCATCTCAAGGATGCCACCCTCCTAGAGACATTTCCCTGGGTATATTGGGCATGGTGTGGTCACAGATCCCCCGTGGGTGTTTATCAGTGCTGTGCCCATTATTGATGGAGTGTTTTTTGCATGGTTGATTTTATTATAATAGCAGCCCAGCTATGAAAAAGTGCTGTCATCCTGAATCCGCTTCCCCCCGCGTGGGCTTCATGGTTTGTCCCAAGCCTTGGGTGATATTTCGAGGTTCTGTTTGGTACTTTTGGCAGTGCGTTCTCCCCAGGGGGCACAAAGCCAGCGGGGGTATGGCTGCGGGTGTACAGAAATATCCAAACCTAAGAGCAGAGGACCACCTCATCAGGTGGGCATTGAGTCCATTCTTCTGATATATTGATGGGACTCCAACTTTTGGAACTTCAGTCTTGGAGGCATTTATTCCGGTTTTCCCCCCTATGATCAATCATAGAAAGCTTAATATCAAGAGAAATCGATCGATTCCCCAATCCACCTCCAATCACCATGGATGGATGAGTCTCCTCTGTCGGCTATTCGCCCTCTCTGTCTTTCCCAATATCCTGCACTGCCTGGGTCTCACCTCTCACGTTGGGCCAATTTTACATCAAAGCCTGGGGCTCTTCCTTGGTGTCCTTTGTACTTTCCAGCAACTCTAAATGTCCAGGATCTCCTAGTCCGGGGGCCCCCAAACCTCCTAAACAGGGACCAGTTTGTTGTCCTTCAGACTTTAGGGGGGCTGGACTGTGGCCAGCAGCAGTGGTAACTTTCCTGGCATCAGTGAACGTAAACACCGCCACATGTGGTATCAGGGGGAGGAATAGTGTCCCATCCTTGGTATCAGTGGGAGGAATAGTGCCCCATCATTGGTGTCAGTGGGAGGAATAGTGTCCCATCATTGGTATCAGTGGGAGGAATAGTGCCCCATCATTGGTGTCAGTGGGAGGAATAGTGTCCCATCATTGGTGTCAGTGGGAGGAATAGTGCCCCATCATTGGTGTCAGTGGAAGGAATAGTGCCCCATCATTGGTATCAGTGGGAGGAATAGTGTCCCATCATTGGTATCAGTGAGAGGAATAGTGCCCCATCATTGGTATCAGTGGGAGGAATAGTGCCCCATCATTGGTATCATTGTGGGGAATTGTGCCCCATCCTTGGTATCAGTGGGAGGAATAGTGCCCCATCATTGGTATCATTGTGTGGAATAGTGCCCCATCCTTGGTATCAGTGGGAGGAATAGTGCCCCATCATTGGTATCATTGTGGGGAATTGTGCCCCATCCTTGGTATCAGTGGGAGGAATAGTGTCCCATCATTGGTATCAGTGGAAGGAATAGTGCTCCATCATTGGTATCATTGGGAGGAATTGTGCCCCATTATTGGTATCATTGGGAGGAATTGTGCCCCAATATTGGTATCATTGGGTGGAATTGTGCCCCATTATTGGTATCATTGGGTGGAATTGTGCCCCATTATTGGTATCATTGGGAGGAATTGTGGCCCATTATTGGTATCATTGGGTGGAATTGTGCCCCATTATTGGTATCATTGGGAGGAATTGTGCCCCAATATTGGTATCATTGGGTGGAATTGTGCCCCAATATTGGTATCATTGGGTGGAATTGTGCCCCATTATTGGTATCATTGGGAGGAATTGTGCCCCAATATTGGTATCATTGGGTGGAATTGTGCCCCAATATTGGTATCATTGGGTGGAATTGTGCCCCATTATTGGTATCATTGGGAGGAATTGTGCCCCATTATTTGTATCATTGGGCGGAATTGTACCCCATTATTGGTATCATTGGGAGGAATTGTGCCCCATTATTGGTATCATTGGTTGGAATTGTGCCCCAATATTGGTATCATTGGGTGGACTTGTGCCCCATTATTGGTATCATTGGGTGGAGTTGTGCACCATTATTTGTATCATTGGGTGGAATTGTGCCCCATTATTGGTATCATTGGGAGGAATTGTGCCCCATTATTGGTATCATTGGGAGGAATTGTGCCCCATTATTGGTATCATTGGGTGGAATTGTGCCCCAATATTGGTATCAGTGGGAGAACTGGTGCCCCATTGTTGGTGCCAATTGGCAGTATACGGCGTCATATCTGTGAGAGGAATAGTGCTGCAAGGGCCGAATAAGGGCAAGCAAAGGGCCGCAGGCCCCAGGGCCACAGTGTGGAGACCACTGTTCTTGTCTGTTGACTTGATCTTCGATTGGTCTTTTGCCACCAGTGTTCTACTGGGACTTGGTGCCACCAATGACCCTGCATGCCTGTTTAACCATCTTGAACCCGTTCCTATGCCAAAAAAATGGCCTTGTTAATCTGGGAACACAACGTTACCCTAACCCCTAACCTTTTGTTTACCCACCCACCCACCTATTTCAGCACTGAAAGTGGTGATCAGTTGCATTTATTAGAAAATTGAATTGTCTACATGGCGAAATTCAATGCCAATTCACACAAAATTTTGGTAAATGATATGAATTTTGAAAGAATCACCCCTCTCATCCCCTCTCATCTCACACAAGAAGAAAGGATGGGATGCAGGCAATCCACGATACACCAGGGAGATTCGCCTCCACTTCCTGTCCTGAAGACACAACAGGAAGTGGGAGGATTCCTTTCCAGATGGCAGAGATTGGCTCTCAGATGGGTGTCTCAGGAGCGAGTGTCCCCATTGGAAAATGTTGACATTTCTGTCATGGTGGCAATTGGGTGAATCTCTCCAGCCAAGATGCGGTCCCTTGCAGGGGGTCTAACCTGTCCACAGCCCAAAAATATACCATATACCAAGGACCATTAATATAGAGTTGTCCACCTCTATCCATGACCATTAATATGGAGTTGTCCCTCTCTATTCATGGCCATTAATATGGAGTTGGCCCTCCCCCGTGGCCATTAATATAGAATTGCCCTCTCTCTCAATGGCCATTAATATGGAGTTACCCCCCCCCCTCCATGGCAATTAATATGGAGTTGGCCCTCCCCCATGTCCATTAAAATTGAATTGTCCCCCTCTCTCCATGGCAATTAATATGGAGTTGGCCCTCCCCCATGGCCATTATGATAGAGTTGTCTCCCTCTCTCTATGGCCATAAAGATGATGTTGCCCCCTCCCTCATGGCCATTAATATAGAGTTGTCCGCCTCTATCCATGACCATTAATATAGAGTTGGCCTTCCCCATGGCCATTGATATAGAGTTGTCCGCCTCTCTCCATGGCCATTAATATGGAGTTCCTATAATTACCGGTGCCCCCTCCCGGTTGAGGTATAATTACC
>BLSH010337495.1:30650-42219 GCA_018402905.1 Glandirana rugosa | reverse complement strand
TCCCTAAGCGTTCAAGGGGCTATGCAAGCAGTCAGGTTAAAAGATGCCATGCGGTGCTTGAGTTAGTCTGTCTTGAGGACAGGGGCCACACTGGGGAAGAGATTATTTCAGCTCAGAGGGGGCAGGCTCAGAGGTGGTTGACGCCATGGCAGCTTGAGCCAGGAATGGTTGTATGCGGCATTGGCACCAACCTTCTCTCTGCTCTCCGACTGGGACAATTGACACATGTTCCATGCTTGGCACACGTCTTGAATTTGGTGGTGCAGCATTTCTTGACCAGGTACCCAGGCTTACCAGATATCCTGAGGCAGGCCAGAAAAGTCTGTGGTCATTTCTGGCGTTCATACAATGCCAGTGCCCGGCTGGCTGACATCCAGTGGGAATTCAACCTGCCCAACAACCGCCTCATTTGTGACATGCCCACCAGGTGGAACTCAACATTGCCAATGCTGCAGCGGCTGCACGCACAGAGGCAGGCCTTCAATGAGTACCTCTGTGAGCATGGCAATAGAACAGGCTCAAGGGAGCTTGGCTATTTTCGCCACGTCAGTGGCTAATGATCAAGGATGCATGCACTGTCCTGTCACCATTTGAGGAGGCCACAATGATGGTAAGCAGTGACAATGCATGCATCAGTGGCACTGTCCCACTAATATTCCTTCTGGAGCACACGCTTCGTGGAATCATGGACAGGGCACTTGAGGCAGAACAGAGGGAGGAACAGGACTCCTTTCCCTCTCAAGGCCCTCTTTATGCAGAGAGCATTCCTGCAGAGCCTCCAGACACACGGGATGAGGAGGAGGATTGTACTAGCATGGATGTGGAGTATAATACGCAGCAGTCTTCAAGGGATCATGGTTTTAGGCCCCAGAAACTCAAGGAGTTGTACGGGGCTGGGAGGATGTAGTTCCTGAAAATGTCATCCTCAGTGACCCAGAGGACACTCATGCCTCCTCAAACTTACGCTGCATGGGCTCTCTGATTCTGAAAAGCCTGCGAAAAGACCCTAGGATTTCTGGCATCAAGGAGAGGGATCATTACTGGCTGGCAACCCTTCTTGATCCACGTTACAAGGGTAAAGTTGCAGAACTCATCCTGCCTGTGCATAGGATGAAACATCTTCAGGATACCTTGAAGAAAAGTTTGTGCAGCGCCTTTCTAGACCCTGGGAGGTTACCATGTCCTGCTGCTGGCCCTGGACAACATGTTTCTGAAGCTTCAGTCATTCAGAGGCAGAGTGGTGGAGAAGGTGGCCGGCTGAGCAATGCCTTTAAAAAATGTCTCAGTCCTCAGCACCCAGGCCTGATAGGTTCAAGCAACCATCATCAGCGTCTGCATTATATGGTGCAGGAATATATAGGGGCAAGAGCAGACTTGGAGACCTTTCCAACTGAGCATCCACTTAGTTACTGGGTCTTGAGGATGGACCATTGGATGGAACTTGCTCAATATGCAATTGCGCTACTGGCCTGTCCTGCATCCAGCGTGCTGCTGGAGGGTTCGTAACTAGAGTTGAGCGAATAAGAACTGTAAAGTTCGGGTCCGTACCGAACTTTGGGATGTCCGTGACCCGTACCCGAACCCGGACGTTTGAAAAAAAGTTTGGGTTCGGGTTCTGGGTTTGGGTATTTGATCACGCATGTTGAATAGCTGCAGGGCAGCCAATCAACAAGCGTTTCACTGGTTTGCCCTTAGAAGCCATCACAGCCATGCCTACTAATGGCATGGCTGTGACTGGCCAGTGCATCATGTGACCCAGCCTCTTTATAAGCTGGAGTCACTTAGTGCTGCATGTCACATGCTCTCTGGGTAGTGTAGGGAGAGGATGCTGCCGGCGCTGTGAGGGACAGATTGCAGATATAATAACATCTCATCCTGCATTACGGAACAATCTGATTGTGGACTAGGTAGAGATTACTACTACTACTGCTTTTAGGGACAGATTGCATAACTAGGTAGAGTCTACTGCTTAGAGGGACAGATTATTGTTCTAAAATCATCTTCTAGTTCTATAGGGTCAGGTTCCTGCTGTTGCTGTAAGGGACAGATTATTTTTCTAAAATCATCGCCTACTCCTATAGGGTCAGGTTCCTGCTGTTGCTGTGAGGGACAGAATATTGTTCTAAAATCATTTTACTTCCTTTTGCAGCCCTCTAGCACTTTCCAGGACTTTTTTACAGTCATTTTTGTGCCGAAAAATTCGGGTCCCCATTGACTTCAATAGGGTTCGGGGTAAAGTTCGGGTCAAGTTCGGTACCGAACCCGGACTTTTTCCCGAAGTTCGGCCGAACCCACCGAGCCCGAACATCCAGGTGTTCGCCCAACTCTATTCGGAACCGATCAAAGAGTGCGCCTGTCCACAGACTCGGTTGATAGGTTCACATTTATGAATCGGTCCTGGATCAGCGGCTATCAAGCCCCTAATGCTGATACAACTGATTAAATTTGCTAGGGATCTGGGATCCCTTGAAGACTGCCACTGCTCCTATACCTCCTGTCCATAATCTAGAACAATATTTTGTATTTAGGGAACCAGCAACACCCAAGGCCCAATTTTTCTGCACCTGGTTTACAGGGGCATGCCATGACAATTTTTAAACTAATTTAAAACATCAGGCCCTGTTCCTTCGTCCAACAAGAGTAACTGCAAGAGGTTACAGTGTTCTGGCACCGCCAGCACCCAAGGCCCAATTCGCCACCTGTTTGACTGGGGGCTTTCGTCACAATTTGTAAACTAATTTACATCAGGCCCTGTTCCTCCGTCCAACAAGAGTAACTGCAAGGGGTTACAGTGTTCTGGCACCGCCAACACCCAAGGCCCAATTCTTCTGCACCTGGTTTACAGGGGCATGCCATTACAATTTTTAAACTAGTTTAAAACATCAGGCCCTTTTACTCCGTATAACGGCAAGGGATTAAAGTGTTCTGGCACTGCCAGCACCCAAGGCCCAACTTTTCACCACCTGTTTGACTGGGGCTTTCGTCACAATTTGGAAACAAATTTACAACATCAGGCCCAGTTCCTCCATCCAACAACCAACAAGAGTAACTGCAAGGGTTTACAGTGTTCTGGCACTGCCAGCACCCAAGGCCCAATTTTTCGCCACCTGTTTGACTGGGGGCCTTTGTCACAATTTGTAAACTAATTTACAACATCAGGCCCAGTTCCTCCATCCAACAAGAGTAACTGCAAGGGGTTACAGTGTTCTGGCACCGCCAGCACCCGAGGCCCAATTTTTCGGCACCTGTTTGACTGGGGGATTTTATCACAATTTTTAAACTAATTTACAACAGCAGAGCCTGCGCCAAAATTTTAAAAAAATTACATGGGGTTCCCCCCAAGATCCAAACCAGGACCTTCAGGTCTGGTATGGAATTTAAGGGGAATCCCGTGCCAAAATTTAAAAAAAAATGATGTGGGGTTCCCCCCCAAAATCCAAACCAGGCCCTTCAGGTCTGGTATGGATTTTAAGGGGAACCAGACCCTTATCCGAGCACGCAGCCCTGGCATGGCAGGGGGGGTGGGGACGAGTGAGCGCCCTTCCCCTCCAAACCATACCAGGCCACATGCCCTCAACATGGGGATGATGCTTTGAGGTCGCCCCAAAGCACCTTTTCCCCATGTTGATGGGGAGAAAGGCCTCATCCCCACAACCCTGGCCGGTGGTTGTGGGGGTCTGCGGCCAGGGGGCTTATCATAATCTGGAATCCCCCTTTAATAAGGGGGCCCCCAGATCCAGACCTCCCCCCTATGTGAATAGGTATGGAGTACATTGTACCCCTACCCATTCACCAAAAAAAGAGTCTACTGGTAAAAGAAAAACAAGAGGCAGTTTTGACAAATCCTTTTTGTGTAAAATAGCTCTTTTCTTCTTTCTTCCTCCATCTTCTCCTGGCCCGGTCCTTATTCTGGTCTTCTGCTTCTTCTTTCAGTCTTCTTGCTTCCTCTCTTCATCTTCAATCTTCATCTTCTTCTTTCACTGCCGCCTGCTCTCCCAGCTGCTGCAGCCCGACCCCTGTGCGTCTCCCATAATGGGCGGTCTTCACAATGACAGTTATTTTATAAGGAGGGGTGGGGCCACCCAGTGACGTCACTGAGTGAACCCGCCCCCTTCTGACGCCATGCGCTGTCAGAGGAGGCAGTTCACCCATTTATGTCACAGAGTGGCCCCGCCCCTCCTTATAAAAGAACTGTCATTGTGAAGATCGCCCATTCTGGGAGACGCGCAGGGGCCGGGCTGCAGCAGCAGGGAGAGCGACGGCGGTGAAAGAAGAAGATGAAGATTGAAGATGAAAAGAGTAAGCAAGAAGACTGAAAGAAGAAGTGTGTATATACGGAAGTGTATATAGCATGGTCCTGTATCTTTGATCCTTGGGCATCCCACAGTCGCCCCTACCCTATCCAAGTTTATTAAAAATACATAGGAAAGTTACGGCGCTTACTCATTAATAATACCATACAAAGTACAGTGCATACAAAAAGTACATATCAAAATAGTACATAAAAATTCATATTGTGCATAAAAATCAATGATTGCAACGGGTTTCGTGAACAAATCAAAATAGATTAGTATGTGCAAAAAAATCCAGTAGTAAGGGTCAACAATGGCTCCATATAGTCAAACACTCCAATAATTCCCTCCAGGTTGAGGTTAGGCAAAAATTCTCACAAAAAACAAAGGGACAACTTCATAGCGCAACTCCATTTAATTAAATCAATCAATATACAATGTTAAAAAGTGGTTACTCGGGGGGGGGGCGTGGCCTGGCTATGGATGAGTAAAGACGCACTATCACAGAGCTCCGGGTCCTCAACCAGCCATCCTGGCGTTTTAAAGAATAAAGACTCGGCATGTACTCCTCCAAAAAGCGGAAATCAAAGAAAGGCAATCCAGGAACGATCTCCAGCAAAACATCTAAACCCAGAGGGGAGATAATACATTACTTTTCCAGCTCACAGACGGCTTCCCCTGCGGGAAAGATGGCGGCTCCATGTGGCCCACACAGTGAGGAACCAGACCCCGGGGCTTGGACGACCTCCTCGGTGATGTCGGCGGAGTCTGACTCATATTCCAGCACCCCGGCAGACCTCCACCCTGAACCATCCTGTTCCCAGCCCCGTTCACCGACTACCCGAATGGACACTGAACTCCGGGACCTGATCCGGGCTCTACCGACGAAAACGGACATTGAATCCCTCCTAACCCGCTTAGAAGAACAGCGGCGCAAAGACATGCAGGAAGTGAGAAAAGAAGTGTCTTGCCTAGATACGAGAGTGACTGCGGGTGAAGCCTCCCTAGAAGCCCTGGAGCGCCGTGTTGCGGCTTTGGAAACCCTACAGGACTCCCACGTGGAGGCAGCCATCCAGCTCCAACTGCAACAGGAGGCGATGGAGGACAGGAGCCGGAGGAACAACCTCCGGCTTCGGGGGCTGCCGGAGGCTACAGGAGCAGAGGACTTGGCTGTAACGGCCACAGCCATATTTCACTGCCTCCCAGATGCTTCTCTCCCTGCAGTTCTGGAGTATGACCGCATCCATCGGGCTCTGGGTCCCAGATCGGAAGATGCCAACCGGCCGCGGGACGTTATATGCCGCCTGCACCTCTATACAAATAAGGAGAAAATTCTTAAAAAAGCCTGGGAAACAGGAGAGGTGGACTTTGATGGGGCTAATATCAAGATTCTCCCGGATGTTTCAAGAGCCACCCTACAAGGGAGAGCCATGTTGCGGCCAGTGTTGGAACTAGCCCGAACTGCTGGAGCCACATATCGCTGGGGATACCCCCTGTCGGTGACCTTCACCAAGGACCGTAAACTATTCACCCTTCATGCACCTGGAGAACTGCCGGCACTTTTCCGGTTCCTGGCTGCGACATCGCTGCCGGGGGCACGTGAGTCCTGAATCTCCTAGTTTGTTAAACTCGTCTGACAGCTTCTGACCCGTTCCTGTTACCTTGTCCCCCTGTATGGGCTACTATGTGCCCTCATCCTGTGGACAGCACTGGGTGAGTGCCCTCCTCTCCCCCCTCCGGACCTTTACTTTCTGACTGGTCGTTGATTTGTCCACCGGGCCACCGATTGGGATGCAGGATGCAGTGTGGCCACATATCCCCCCGCGTGTTGGCCTGGGCCCTGATCTCAACCAATGTGACTGTGGCTTCAGAGACAGGAGTTATCCATGTGCACTTGAGCTCTGCTAAACGAATTGACCCCCACTGGTGCTGGGGGACCCTGGTCCTGGCGGGGGGTGGGATGCAGCGAAGATGTGGGGGGGGTTTGGCGGGAGAGGGTGATGGGATCATACGTTGATTTACATGTTGGTTTAGATGCTCTGACAGGCGGGGTTTATTTACTGTTGAATTTATAATTACCCCTTTCTCACCTTATTGATTGCCTAGATTTGCAATATATTTCCGTTCTACATTATTGATACATGCCAACTCTTCCAGCTGACCATTCACTAGCTGGGGTGGCTGGGACGGATTCTGGGGTTCCCTATGAAACCGTTGCCAGCCACTACTCCCACCTAGGACAGCACACAAAGACCTGAACCCAGTCTGGGTGTGCCTACTGCATAGGGCGGTTTGTAACTGTTAGCCTTGAGAGGACAAACTAAGGGGTCAGTGGTTGGCTACCCACCCGGACCTCTTCCTCTCTGTTTCTTAATATCTCTCTTCTATCTGATTTTCTCTCCTCTCTATCTACCTCTATTCCCTCCCCTCCCCCCCTCTTCTCTTTTCATCCCCCCTCCTCCCCATCCCTTTAGTTGGGTGGGGCAGTTGGTGATGGACCAAATCCAGATTTATTCGCTTAACACGAAGGGCCTCAACACCCCCGAGAAAAGGCGTATGCTCCTTAATGACTTAAAGCGCCACCAGGTAGATATCGCCTTTGTCCAAGAAACCCACTTTAGGGACGATAAACTACCCATTCTCAAAAATAAATTTTACCCTCTGGCTTACCACTCCCCTAACAAGACTAAATCGAAAGGAGTATCCATCCTTATCTCAAACAAGGTACCATGGACATGTCATGGGACATTACTGGATGAGGGAGGACGCTTTGCTTTCATTAAGGGACTAATCGGCAGGGCGCGAATAACATTGGCCACGATTTACGCTCCTAACGAACACCAGGACATTTTTATTCGTCGGACCCTGGACAAATTGTCAGAATTTAGGGAGGGGCAACTGATCGTTGGAGGTGACTTCAATATCCCCCTGGCACCCGACATTGACACCTCCTCTGGGACGTCCTCTGTCTCCTCGGCACTCCGCAGGCGGATAACCCAATCTTTACATGACAACCAACTCATCGATGTATGGCGTATACACCACCCGAGCGAACGGGACTACACCTTTTACTCGGCACCACATAGGGTCTATTCCAGAATAGACTATTTTGTGGTCCCACACGACCAGCTCCATGCGGTACGAGACTCCGCAATCGGGCTGCGCACGTGGTCCGATCATGCACCCGTCACATTAACTTACACGCTGTCAACCGACACCTCCCCGCACCACCGCTTTTGGAGACTGAACGAGAGTCTCCTACAGCGACCAGAGGTCTTAGCTGAAATCACCAAAGAACTGGAATTTTACTTTAGTACCAACATTACACCAGACTGCAACTGGGGGATGGTGTGGGAGGCACACAAGGTAGTAATACGGGGAATCTTTATAAAACATGGCTCTCGCATTAAAAAAGAGCGCCAAGCCCAATTGGATCTACTCTTGACCAAGCTATACGAATTAGAATCCCGCCACAAACTTAACCAGACCGCGTCCCTGAGCGCTGACTTACTTACAATACGCACCCAAATTAATGACCTGCTTCTATATAGAGCTAAAGCAGCACTACAGAGGGGTCGCAAAATCGCGTACGAATCGGGTAACAAATGTGGGAGGATGCTCGCCCACTCCGTCAGGGAGCTGAGACTGCATTCCCCACATCATGTCGCGTGACGGACACAAGTCTGTTTTACCGCTACAGATAGCCAAGGCATTTAAAGATTACTACGCCAACCTTTATAACTTGCCCCACTCAACGGCCCAACAGACACATATAGAGGACTACCTGATATCCTCCCAAATTCCCACATTACCAGCCGAACTTAGAGAAGACCTTAACAACCCCATCACTACGGAGGAACTGGGACGGGCTATAGCATCGACTAAACCCGGTAAGGCACCCGGCCCAGACGGATTCTCTCTTCAGTATTACAGAACCTTACTGCCAACCCTGGGCCCTCACATGATCACCCTATTTAATGAGCTGGGTTCTAAGGTGACCTTCCCTACAGATTCTTTGCGGGCCCACGTTTCAGTTCTGCCCAAAGAGGGTAAAGATCTTGCCCAGTGCGGCAGTTATAGGCCCATTTCTCTCCTGAATGTAGATTTAAAACTTTTTTCAAAAATTCTTGCAACTAGATTGGCACTATACGTTCCGCATCTGGTACACCTAGACCAGGTCGGTTTTATCCCCTATAGGGAAGCAAGGGATAACACCATCAAAGTCCTCAACCTGATACATGTGGCCAATGAATCACGTAAACCGTGTGTCTTTCTTAGCACAGATGCCGAAAAGGCATTCGACCGAGTGAACTGGCAGTTTATGTTTTCGGTCCTCAAACATATAGGATTAGAGGGGACGATCCTTAACTGTATCTCCTGTATCTATTCATGCCCTTCAGCCCAAGTTAAAGCTAATGGCCTTTTGTCAGAGGCGTTTCCAATACTAAATGGGACAAGACAGGGGTGCCCGCTCTCCCCATTACTTTTTGCGCTTACGTTAGAGCCCTTCCTTTGCACCATAAGACACAATCCTGATATCACAGGTTTACAAATCGGCGATACCCAGTGTAAGATCGCGGCTTATGCCGATGACTTATTCTTTTCCCTTACCAATCCAAGCGTGTCTCTTACAAATTTGATGAAGGAGTTTACACGATATGGGACACTATCGAATTTAAAGATCAACTTCACCAAATCAGAAGCAATGGGAGTTGCTTTGCCGCCCAACCTCCAATCTTCTTTACAATCGTCCTTCCACTTTAAATGGGCAAAATCGGCACTGCAATATCTGGGCACTTCAATCCCTGCAAACTTGAAACTCACCTATGCTCTTAATGTTATACCCATGCTGACCAAGATACATCTTTTACTAAATTCCTGGCACAAGGGCCTACACTCATGGTTTGGCCGGTGTAACCTAATCAAGATGTGTATACTACCTAAACTCCTTTACCTTTTTCAGGCCCTTCCGATTAACATCCCGACATCCTATTTTAAGCAGATTCATGCTCTCTTTGTTAAATTCATATGGGCTAACAAAAAACCACGCCTTCCCAGACACCTCTTGTCACTCTCCAAAAGAGATGGCGGTTTAGCAATACCAAATGTCAGGAACTATTGCCACGCCACCCACCTGTCCCGAGTGGTGGACTGGCGCCGCCATGGCCACTCAAAATTATGGGTCTCCCTAGAAAAATCAGAAACACCGATCCCATTGGAAGGAGCCCTGTGGTGTTACGCCAACCTTCCTCCCACATTGAAAAATCACCCTCTTCTGGGAACGACGCTTCGCATCGCTTCACAGAGGTGCACAAAGAATGGCCTTTCCACATCAAACTCCCCCCTCTACCCCATCATAGGCAACCCCAAGTTCCCATCGGGCCTTCATACTTTGATCGCAAGACAATTGACCCAAGCCGGACGAACCTGTGCAATGCAATTTTTAGATGCAGGGACATGGCCTTCCATTGAGACCTTGGGTAACAGAGAGGGTCCCTTCAGGCTCCCGTTCTGGTCGGCTCTCCAACTACGACATTTCCTCAACTCTCTACCCACCCCGCAACACTTTAATAGACCTCTTACTACTTTCGAGGAGTATTGTTCGGAGGACGGAGAACTAACACAAGCCATATCTAAAATGTACTGTCTCCTAAATGACCCACCCACACAACCAACCCTCCCATTCTTGCAAAAATGGGAAGCAGACTTACACTGTAACTTCACTCCTACTCAAACTCAACATATTCTTACATTCGCGCTGAAATCGTCCATCTGTACAAAGGTCCAGGAGACCAATTATAAATTACTCACGCGATGGTGCCTCACACCTGAACGACTTAGTAGGATTTTCCCGACCGCTTCTGACCTCTGTTGGAGGTGCCGGGGAGACAGAGGATCGTTATTTCACATATTCTGGACTTGCCCAAAAATTGCCCCATTCTGGGCTACCGTCAAGGAGGTCACCCAGATGATGGTGGACTATGAAATTACGAATGACCCGGCCTTTTTTCTCCTACACGCGGCTACTGTCCCAGCCAAAACATATCGAAAATCCATAGTCCGCCACCTCTTGAATGCAGCAAAAGCGTGTATCCCTCTTTACTGGAGGTCACAGACACCTCCAACACCTGCCGAGTGGTACCGGAGGGTGGAAGATATTAATAAACTAGAAGACCTGGTACTTACGGCAAACCATCAGCAGGAGAAACACTCTATGATGTGGAGGCTCTGGAATCAATTTGTCCTCTCAGAGGAGGGAAAAGCCCTTTTGGGAATATCATGAGTCACTTGACTCCTCCCTTCTGCCAGATCCAACTGCCCTATCCCAACTAGACCAAACCCAGTGCCTTCTCTCCTGGTTTCTACCTCTCTCACCCCACCTTCTCCTCTACTCCCCCCGTACTGGTTTCTGTTGTCCTACCCATTCTTCTCCTTTTTCTTCTCTCTTCGTATGCAGCTCTTACTATATTTTAAAGTTATTGGAAAAGTGGAAAGTGCATGAGGACCACACATGTTCCTTCTAGTGAACCTTATTATATACTAGAGAGAGGGAGGTACAGTAAGTGACCGTCAGTGGTTCACTTGCCATTGCAGTATTATTCTGTGTTATATATCTTCCTTTATCATAAGTTTTATGTGGTAACAATGTATCCAGTAGTATCTCCCAGTCAAGATCACTGTTTTTTGATATAGACTGTACAATGTGAATGATGTGGCCTTGTATGCACTGTGGAAGTTCAATAAAATTCATATTTGAAAAAAAAAAAAAAGTGGTTACTCACATTAAAAAGTGCTGTATGCCAGCACCAGCACGTTCAGCCTTGAATATGGGAGCGAACAGCGTGCGTTCCAAACATCAAACCGGAAGCGGAAACAGCGTCAGAGGAAGCGGATGTGACCTCTATGCATTTCGTGGTCTACACACGTCATCAGGAAGTACATCCGTCTCCATTTTGTTGTAGCCTTTTATACCAGGAAGCAAGATGTGATTGGTTCCTTAGTGTTGGCTTTTCCGATTGGTTTTAATTACTATGCCATTATGTAATTCATAATCGGGCTGTGCGTCTTGGTGGACAGCTTCATTTTTAACAACAATTAACAAATGTATTTTAGTTGTACATTGTTTAAACAACATTATTAATCTTATAATAAAACATAAAGGAAGGCGCCTCCAAGTCACGCCGTACCTGGATGAAAGAGCCGGCTTGTACGGGGGACAGAAGCGAGGCTTGGAGCGCGGCTGTGCGGAAGTCCTGGGGTGATGGCGTCATAAGATT